>JBBPLX010000172.1:0-41121 GCA_038090015.1 Leccinellum albellum | reverse complement strand
ACTCCGAAGTCCTTCGTCAATCAGGCCACCAGTCCGACGACGAGGAAGACGAAGACGACATCGAGGCCCACGAAGCCTCGATCCAACGCCTCAAAGAAGCCGACGACGCTACCCGCCAAATGACTCGTGAAGAATACCAACACTATTCCGACTGTCGACAAGCCAGCTTTACTTATCGCAAAGGTTCGTTCGACCCACACTCCTTTTGGCTGACTATGATAGAGCCTCTTACAGCTAAACGGTTTCGTGATTTTCTCTCCCTTCCTCCGCATCTGGATTTGAAACCTAACGATGATACCGTCGACATTGTCGGCTTCCTCGCGTTCGAGATGGTGCGTTCGCTCACCCTCGCAGGTCTCGACGTCAAAAGGTCGCTCGAGGAATCGTATCTCAGGGATGACTACACCCCCTCCTCGTCCTCTCCCCTCCTCGGTAAGCGGAAAGCGAATGGCATGGGTGTAGGGATGGGTATGGATGGTGGGAAACGCGCACGCAGAGACGGTGGGGATGACGACGATGACGACGACGATGCGCCACTACCTACGAGTTCGTTGTTTCTTCCGCCGCCTGAAGCACGGACGGCATTACAGCCTGAACATATTCAGGACGCGTTTGCAAGGATGCAAGGCGATTGGGCGCATCATCGGATTGCGGGCATGCGGAACTGGCGGGGTGGCCTGATTCGGACGCGGGTTAGTCTCATATAAACGAGGGTTCGTATGTTTTTTCTTGATTTCTCTGCCCGTCTATCTATACTTGTTGCCATCTATTTCATGTTTTTGTAGAACTGGAAATACTACCTGGATTGCCCGTGCTTGATGCCGCGGCGGAGCTGTCAACACAACTCGTCCTAGACAATAACGTGACGTAGTATCAGGCTGTAACCCACATCTTTGAATAGACAACTCCGAGATATCATACGCGACGCGTTCAAGACGTAATGTCTCAAGGGACGATGAGAGAAACCAAACAGCTAGGGAAAAGGGTAGTAAGCACCGAGCGAGCACCAGGGGCAACCCACATTTATTACAGTCGGAACTTCTGCACGTCTGTACGGTATGAGGTTGGTATTATATTAGAATGCCTCGCCAAGTGCCCCCGACCTTGGAAGGGTCCCGCCTTGTCACTGTGAAGAAAGTCCAGTTGATAACTTACAAGTATGCTCCTGGTTCAGACGGTGGTTTGAGCCGAGGCCGCGGCTGATTCCAATGCTGTGTCAAAAGTCGAAAAAGCAAACGCCCATATCTGCCACGTAAGGCATGCGCTCCACTCCGCTAAATCCAGCCCTTAATGTTTGCTGAGGCTCCCCTACTAGGGCGAAAGAATGGTTAGTAGTAGGCAGTCGAAACCATGATCCACAGCACTGATGGGAGCAACAGAACCAGGTACTAGGGGGGATAGCAGTCAGCAAGTATCAAAGTTTGAAGATACTAGGACCACAGCAATCGAGATAGAGAGTCGGATATCGACCGAAAACGCCACCTTCGACGTCTCGGACGACCGTGACAGGGATGTCGAAATCAATGCTCCAGATCGTATATATTCGGTCAGGTTTTTCGCTGGCGGGAAGTACATCGTGACGGTAGGAATGGAAGGGAAGATCCGACGA
The DNA here is from genome assembly GCA_038090015.1 of Leccinellum albellum. Taxonomy (NCBI): domain Eukaryota; kingdom Fungi; phylum Basidiomycota; class Agaricomycetes; order Boletales; family Boletaceae; genus Leccinellum; species Leccinellum albellum. The sequence continues at coordinate 39,512 of JBBPLX010000172.1, read as the reverse complement.
TGGCGAGTGGAGGATGGCAAAGAGGTAGGCAGACCGATGGACGCTGGGTGCCGTGTTTACGACGTTGCGGTCTCGCGAGACGGCGAGTGGATCGTGAACGGGACGGAGAGCGGTCAAGTGACGGTGTGGGATGGGACGAGCCATAAAAAGGTGACTGAATTCAAGGCACACCAATACTGCGTACGTTCTGTCGACATCTCGCCCGGAGGGAAGAGAATCGCGACGGGATCGAGTGACATGATGCTCTGTGTCTGGTCACTTTTGACAAGCCAGCGGTTAGTCGGCCCTTTGCATCACCACGATGACGTGGTTGCGGTCAAGTTTTCGCCCGACGGACAACTGATTGCAACGGGAACGCGGGGTAACAAGTCTGTTCGCGTCTACGACAGCAGTAGCGGCGGCCTCCTGGTTGACTTTCAAGTTCAAGTGAAATCGTCCTTGAATCAATGCCTCGCATGGACGAACGACAATCAACGTCTCTTTGCACTGTCTCTCTGTGGTGACATTTACTGTTTCGACGTATTCAGCAAACAAATACTCTCGCATGGGCCCATCCACAGCAATAACGACCCGAGGTGTATCGCACTGGCAGGCAATGACACGTTCATCGCAGCCTCCGCTAATTCGTCGTCCTCACTCTGGGACACCACAACCCATCGACAAATCGGGACCGTCGTTAACCACTCCTACTACATCTGGTCGATGGCTATTTCGGAGAATTACAACACTGCGATTGCTGGAGATGGTAAAATCATCATTCGACAACTTTGCGACACCCTCGCCTCTCCCTATCATAACGATGTGAGTCTACAGTTCCATATAGTATCTCGCTCTTATCACAGCCTACTCTCTTGGTGCGAGACAGATGCCCGAGGAGGAGGTTTTCCCTTTGCGAAGTGATCCCGAACAATATGCGCATCAAGGTGCAAATTTTCAAGGACCGCGTTACCAGCTTGCTGCGTCCAACAAGGAAAAAGAGATATTTAAGGAGTCCACCCGGTCTCATTGCACAGGGAACAAAAGCTCGAGTGCGTCCTCGCCACCTTGTTTTCTACATAATTAACACTCCTCCGTCAACGTGCAGATTACAATTCGCAGCAATTGAGCTTAGGTGCGTTCATTATCATCCTGAGGCACGACCCCCTAATAATTTTTTGTATCCACGGTGCGAAAACAGAGCAAACCGCCCAGGGACTCGGTGACAAGCTTTCTGTAGACCAATGCGCTCTCTGTATAGAGGAGAGGAGGAATCAGTGCGAGGCCATGTATGCCGACGGTCGCGTAAATGATGCTGCACACCATCTTATGGAAATTATCAACGCCATGAGCGAAGAACTAACACATGATGACTTACTCATGAACTGGCTCAATGGTAGGTTTGTATGTCTTTCTATAGGATAATATATTCAATTCCTGCCATCAGAATTCACGGATCAGTGTATATCACGACTTCGGATAATTGGGGATGAGGCTTTGCGTGCAGCAAAACACGACGATGCACTCTTAGCCTACTCCACTATATTGTCGCTCGTTCCCTCACCTCCGGAAGCTGTGTTAACGGGATGGGCGAAGATCGTACTCATTCATTCTTCAGCAAGTGTAGCATTAGCTACTACAACCAAGGTATGATTTTCACAATGGTTTAGAATAAGGGATCAAATCTCGTCTTGTTCAGTTTAAGATTCCAGGATTTCACGCTTATCGGGCGATCTGTGATGTTCTCTATTCGAATAACCATGTTATAGAGGCGATCGGATGTCTCAGAGGAATGCAGGACGGACTTTCAGAGGAGACCAGCATTCCCGGTGAACGAGCACAATGGGAACTGGGTAAGCGGTTACGATGGCGATGCTAATACTTATCTGAGGACTATTCCAGAATTTCGGCAACGTTGCATTTGGAAGCTCCAGAATGAGGGGGACGTAGCAATGAACTCTGGGAATCACGATGAGGCCATCGGACACTACTCAAGTGCACTCTTATTCGACCCAGAAAACATCAATGATATCATTGTCAAATGCTGTGGGGCGCGGGTAGGTTGGTTGAAGGACGAACTCACCAATGTTAATATGGTATGGATTTGCCTGCGCCTCGCACTGAGTCATAGCAGTGACGGTTAGATCAGGCCATTGAGCACGACCCCTCATCCTACGAGGCATTCAAAAGGAAACATGCTGTGTTACATAGCATGGGGCGCTACAGCGAAGCATTTAGTGCATTCGAGGCAATGCTATCAAGCATCGAGAAATCGCTAGACCCCCAAATTCGCAGTGAGCTTGTTTTATTTGTATCGTGGGGAAACATAAGTTGAATGCTATCTCAATGCTAGAAAGCCGAAGTCGATATCTCGACACAACTCTACTGATCCAAAATGTCGTCGAGCAAACCATCCGCGACATACCTCGTGCACTCATCGACACGACCACTGGTTTCCTCCATGACAAAACACAGCAAGCCACGGCTTTCGAAGATCTTGCAATATATAACGAGTTGCGGTCTTCTATGACTAGTCGTGATCGGCTTGACTGTGCTCGGATCGAGAGAGAGGTGAAGAAGTTCTATGCATATGTTATGTTCTCGCACAGGTGGCAACCATACGAGCCCACATTCCAGGATGTAGAGAAAATCTCGATCTATGGGCTACCCGAATCGCCAACGCATAACAAGCTAATCAACTTTTGTAAGCTCGCGAGATCCCGCCGATTCCGGTGGGCATGGAGCGATACGTGCTGCGTGAACCAGGCCGACAAGGGCATCCAGCAAGAATCTGTTGTTGCGATGTTTCGGTGGTATCGTCGTGCGGCACTCACAATCGTTCATCTCCTTGGCGTTCTCTCGATGTCGCAACGAAAAGGAAGTCTATGGAAGAGTATCTGGAACACTCGCGGATGGACATACCAGGAGTACATCGCTTCCAGGGTCATTCAATTTTATACGGAAGATTGGAAGCCGTACCTCGGTCTAAACATGTTTAATCATAAGGAATCCCCTATTATTCTCTCGGAGATGGAGCAAGCAACCAAGTTCACTACGGAGAAGCTTGCCACGCTTCAACCGGGGTTAGACAGAGTCCGTGAGAAGCTATATCTGGCTTCGAATCGCCAGACGACGCGGGAAGAGGACATCGCATACTCGTTATTTGGTATCTTCAATATCGCAATCCCTGTCATATATGGCGAAGGCAACCAAGCGGTCGGGAGACTTTTGGAACACATCCTCCCACGTTCGGACAATGTTACTCTTCTCTCCTGGACCGGGGTCTCAGGTAGCCACCACAGTTATCTCCCTTCGGATCTTACTGTTTACGATCGGCTTCTACCGCCGCATCTACCGCAGTCCATCGAAGCTGCTGAGATGAACCGGGTTGTTATAGAATTGCAATCCACCTTTCCCGACCCATCCCTACTTGTCGAATTTTACCAACGGCTACATGACTTCCCATCACTGTCACTCGATTCTAGTAGACTGAAGCTTCCCGCTCTAGTTTTTCCTCTGGCTTACATCACCCTTCTCTTGGAACCATATTCGGACTCTAGATTTCCTGTCTATCGTGCTACGTCCCCTATCCTAGGTGATGTGCGGATCGAGACATCGGACGATCTATCGGGGATGAAACGTCAAATTCTGATTCATCCCTGGATCAATCCTCTCCTTGACGAGGACTTTGCGGACGACCTTCCTGTGTCCGATCTACCCACGCGTGCACTGCGACTACTCATTCGGCTCAGGCAACCGTTTGGTGGGCTGCTTCTTGCTTCCCATGGGCGTGTGCAGTACAAACGTGTCGCGACAGACAGTTTCATCAAAGTTCAGATACGGGAATCGACGCCGTTGCAGGAGTTGATGGACAGCATTCGTACGATCGACGTGCAGTAGTCGTGAGTTGTTGGCTTTGGAGATTGCGAGGATGTACTCCGGTGACGTGATTTGCCATGTATCGATATCAATGATCCCGTACGGTATTACTGTTAATCTGTTAGATGCATCTTCGAAGTGACTGGCCAGGAAATCGTCCCTCGTCCGAGGCAAGTCCGGAAGCGTGCACTTCTACTAATAGTCAATCCCAGCAAACAGCTCCCCGGTTTGCCTCGGTAGATTCCTTACGGAATTACATATCGCTAATAACATCTTGCTAGACCTTCTACCCTTGGTCCCAATGAAGAACCCTCAAACAGTGGATGCAAAATACTTCAACGTTGTTTGCGAGCATGACTTGAGGTCGTTCAACCGCTGGCCAGTAGGTCCACTCTAACCACTGGCAGATTGTTCAGTTATCATCCATCCGCTGATATGATCGCACAGTCACTCTAAACGCGTGTCCTCCCCATCGTTCTTTGTCATTTATGTTTTTTTTTGTCTGGAGGTGGCGTGATGCATATCGTGGTTGGCGATCACAGACTGCCGTGACATTGGCGACCCACACAAGTGTACTCCGGTGACGTTATGATTTGCCATGTATCTTGGGTATCAATGATCCCATGCAGTATCAGTCGTAGATCGGCATTTTCGACCTTAGCCAGGCCCAGCCCGACAGGAACAATCTCATGAGTCACCACGCCGACTGTAACATCCCGCATGCGAGCAAAGTTGCCAGAGACACATCCGATGAGTTGGGAGAATACAAGTAATCTGTTACGTTCCTTCTTTGGACATAAAATACCTGATTGTGACAAGCTCGACAACTAAGAAGCTGTCACTGGATGGCAATACGCTGAGGTTGTTCTAGAGCCGCCTTTGGAAATGTCACTGTTAAAATGCCGTCCTCCATCTTGGCTTTTACGTCCTCGGGCTGCAAAATCTCATCAGCACCGACGTCTCGTACGTTTTTGTCTATGACGGTGGGCCGTACCTTGGTCCCCATAGGGAGTTGCAGCGACCGAGAGAACTTGCCAAAGCGACGCTCACGGACAGCATGCCCGCCCTCCTCGTGTGAGTGAGAGGCTGCAGATTCGCCCGACACCGTCAGACGGTTGTAGTGAACGTCGATGGCGACGTCTTCGGACTTGAGGCCAGGCAGCTCGAATGTCGCCGTCACGATGTGAGAGTCCTGGGATTCGTGCAGGTCAAGCCTACGTTAAAATGTCAGTGAGAGAAGGAGCGGTGATCAAGAGACTGTGGGCTCACTTGGGGCGGAAAGGGTCGAGTTGGTGCGACCTACGTCGACTGGCGTCAAAGGCAGCGGCAGAGGGCCAGAAACGGGCATTGAACGCGTCGTCAAAGAGCCGGTCAAATTCGACAAAGGGGTCAAAGGAGGAGTGAGTCAACGAAGACATGATTGAATAGCAGGTGTTTTTGACTATGTGGTCTGTCCAAGCATAGGGGACGCACCCCGAATTTATAGGATTCGGAGATCCGACCCATCGAACGCGGACACCACTGTATCAAGGATTGAAGTTGTTCCTTCGGACGAGCAAAGTCGCGTGCCATTCTGCCGGGTGCAACAAGATTATCCCGCAGGTTTCGGGGGTCTTTGAATTTGAAGCTGAAGATCCGTATGGGATGCAAAACCGTTGCGCCCCGCATTACAATTACATAGATCCGTGATATTCGGAGCACAGGTCTGACGTTCGGAAAGTAAATCCGATGCGTTTGACCCCACGACCATAAGAACGAAAAACATTGGGGAAAGCCGGCAGCCAAACATGAATTAACCTTTGAGTGATGGAGACGATCGCGGTGACCAGGAGCTCCTGCTGTGCTCGTGTTATATGTACTCAGTTGCATAGCGTACAAACCGAGATGACACAACGAGCAGAACAGTGAGATCCTGTGATCTTGATGGAAGAAAGTTGTGCGCGTCACGGTAGGGATCTTCGTCGATAGGCTGAGCAGGTCCATAATGGCATCAGAGGCTAGTGTGGGCACAGCAGTAGCAATATTCAGGGGACCGAGAACGTGAGCATACATGCAATACAATGCAGGAAACTCGAGGTTGCGTTATTAAAACACCTCGACTCCAAGTCGTGTGTCTGCTCATGACAAGCCATGTTGAGAGCAAAGGATAGCCTGCTTAAAGCCCCATGTATCCCGGAACTTCTTTCCTTCTCATGCGGGTTAGATCAAACACGCATTTCGCGCTTGAGCCAGTTCCAAATCTCAACCACGTTCTCCTCCCCGTGTCCTCCAAGCGCCTCGCTATCGTCCACGAACGCATACCGTTTCCCGGTCAAACGTCCGCTCAGCCTGTCCAGTCCCCCATGGATACTCGGGGGTATGCTGGCATTGCAAGACGGCGAAAATGAACACGACAGTATGACACCGTGCTTCGCGTGAATCGTAGAAGTCTATTGGGTGTCATCAGAAGTGTATTTTCGGCTGGAATATAGGACAAGGAGAGCTTACCAGCCGGCCCCACTCAAACGTTTTGCTAATGACGTATTCAAACTCAGGGGTTTGGCCATACGCCCAGTCCCAGCTCTGAGCAAGGGTATTATCAGCAGGCAGCTCGCTGCATAAAGTAGTAGTAGACGTACCTGCAAATCGGACATCCCGACGTTGAAATACTCATCCTCTAAATATGGCGACGTTTCGTCAACGAAACATGGCTGCGTCACCGATATTAATGTGCAAGTGACGGTGCGACCCCAGGAGCTCACCTCTTCGTCGATGGCATATTCATCCCTGAACGACCTTATAACAGCGTCGACGAACGCCTCGTGCGTCACCGATGCGCTAGACTGCACGATATTCCGAACTGGAGAACGCACAGAGGCAACGCCTTTCGTACGCATCGTGTCCTGGAGAACCGATGAGCTCCACATGCCTACCGAGCGTCCCCAAACGAGCCATGGGTGCCCTCTTAAAGACGCCGTCAATCTACCCACCTTGTTCGTACGCAATAAATCTCCCAGGGTATTCAACCGCGTCGAAATGAGCATCGTCCCGTGGTGGTACGCCCGATTGTTCACGATCTTGTACGCTGAGCCCGAGACGTGTAGGTAACGAAAAAGTAGGATAAGCACAAAGCTTCAGACTCGACGTGCGAGCGACAGGGCACACAAGACAAATTACACAAGTGGATAGAATTCACTCATCTTTTCCCCGGAGACGCAAATGTCGTTTCGTTCGTTCGCATACGCGTCTACGCTGAGCATGCGTAGGGCGCGCACGACGACATTGGCAGTGGCCGAGCGGTCAAACGTCGAGCGTGGGACATGAATCGAGTAATTGGTATTGCCGAGGTCCTTGCGAAATTTGTGTCACCTCTTGCACTCGTGGGCCAGGTCGGAAGACGTACGTGGTATACGGTTCCTCCACCGCTCCGTCGCCTGATCCAAGGAATGCCTCTCGTTGCTGATGCCACGAGGTTGACCTCTTTCCAGGGATTCTGGTTCCGCCCGATCACCACACAAGGCGTGTCTCTGTATAGAAGCAAGAGCGGGGCGTTTGGTGGATAGAAGCGGAAGAGCCTGGACGAGGCGTTCAGCCCCCCGTGAAGAGACCGGTAAGATTGCGTATTACCAGTCTTCAAATGTGAGGTTAAAGTATGGGTTCGTCGAGTTCGAGACGTAGATTGGATGGGTTGGTTTCAGGGAAGTGTGAGGAATGGTAGAGTATGTAGGAGCGCATCGGTGAGGACGAAAAAACGGTGCTATGCGCGATCGAAGGAGAGAGGAAAGACGGGACATGGAAAACATTCGACGCGTCCCGCTCGTCATTTGGTAACAGCTTCCACGGTCTACGCTGCACTGTATTCGATCGTGATGTACTCTACTCTACGCAGCACAACAAAGGGTAACACCACATTCACCGCTGGATGGTGGTATATATTGGACTCTCGACTTCGTGTATTTGTTTCTGGCCAACGGGAGTGCCAGGAATCGTTTTCGTGAGACCCTGTCAGGCGTTTAGCGGGGTCCGGGAGGAACATCATAGCAAGCATACGAGTTTCTCAAACATGCACTTGTTGAGTGTACGCTCCGGTTTGCGACACGCAAAATATTCCTATGTCGTATCCCATGTCAAGCAGGTCCACGAATCAAAAGGAAAAGGGGATAAAGACCTGGTTGTGGTGTTCCAGACAGTTCCAATGCGCATCGAATTGCTCCAGACAGTTTTCGCGCATCTTGTTGATCCTGGCACGAATAGCATGTAGGCACGGATGCCCAGGGAGCATATACGACTCACAGGTCAGTAGCGCATCGCGTCACTCGTCTGCCTTCCTTCAGACACCGTCCAGGATCACCACCTGCCTCGTTCTTACAAAGCATAAAGTCCTCTAAACCCAATGTCATGAGCACCGCGACGAACGACCAGCAATAAATGATAGCATCCGTATAGCACGTTCTCCAAACCCAAACCCGACCTGATAGACGCACCATTGTACTCCTTGCAATACGCTGCGATGAAAAAGGCCGCACTCTTGAGCGGTGCGCTAGTCACGCCCAACTCCTGCACCTTTGGGACTGAGTCTGGGAGTGGCGTCCCGTCCTTGTACGGAATTGAAGAAGAGGCGCCGTTGCGGAAGACACTCATTGCAGTAGAACGAAACGAGATTGACGAAGTTCGATGGCACAGACCGGATGATCGAGAATGGAAGGTCGTTCCCATCATACTTATCAGGGTCATTCCTTCCACTACGCCGCCATGGTGAGTTCCTATCCAACGTCTGATCCACCCGTACGCGTCTTAAAATTACACCCCACAAGCCATCACGCGCGCCACCGAAAGCGTACCAGCTCCTCCTCAAGACCCACCGGCTCACCATCTTCCTCACAGCTGATCAGTCCTCGAAAATCGCGACGTTGAAAGAAGAAGCGTTGTCGGCGCTCACGTCAGACGTTCTCTCATCCTCGTCTGGCGCGCCACGCATCCCGACTGCCCCGGGCGAAGATGACAACATGATGGCCGAAGAGGAAGGAGACGCAGAATTACCCCGCCCACAATCGACAGCGGACTTTGAGTTGTGCCGCGCAGTGAAGGACAAGGGGAAATCGAGCGCAGGGTCATCCGCATCCGCGGGCGTGTCGTTTGAGACCTTGAAACCATCCGCACCAATAAGAGGGCTGCTCAGTAACTGGGAAATACTGTACATTCAATTTAGAGACGAGGATGGTACGCTCTTCTTTTCTTCTTCTTCGTCAGTGCTTTCTTACCCAGAATCGAGGCGATCTACTGCCTGTCCAAGTTTCACAGCCATCCCTTCTGGATGATGAAGACGAGGAACCCCGTCGAGCTCCGGCAGTATCAGAATCACCCGTGCCAATCGCCAGGGGAAAAAGAAAAGCTCCACCAGAATGAGGATCTCTATACGATGTGTATTATCGGAGCAGTGAGCTATATCATACTGTACATTTTTGCGCATGGTGTGGCAGAGCATCCATCACCGTCCTTGTTGCCTAGTCCACTTTTTGGGCTCAACGGGTAGCAGTGCAGCAGCCACGCGTCGACCCTCCTCTGCCAACAAGTTGTACGTCGAACACGCGTTCTTCTGTGAAAGAGATGTGGCAGATCCAAGAAGCCGTGAGCACGTTAAACAGACACCCACATACACAACGTACCGTATCCATCACGTCCAACTGTATCCCCAGCTCCTTGAGATACTCCCTGACCCTACTCGGCACGAGCTCCATCCGCGCACCGGTCCCGAAAATCAGAATCTCTACAAAACGGCTATGTCAACGACCCAACCCAAACGACCAAGACGAACCAACCCGGTTTTGGAACGACGACTCGGAACACCTCCCAATGTTCCCTTGTCCACCCCTCCCACTCGCTGCCTTTCCTGCTCCCGGGGACGTCCCATAAGAACACGTTACCCTCTAGAAACACCGCCGGACCCGTGAGCACGAGTCCGTCCGCCAGCTTGATTCCCGCAGGCCCCACAGATGCAACTTGAACGGGCGGAGGGACCTCCGAAGCGAGCATGTTCGTTAGAACCGTCGGGCGGTCGGGGAAGCGCGAGGGGTGGGTGGCATGGATCAGACGTCCGAGTCGCGGGTGTCGGCGTGGGTGCAGTTTGGATGGTTCACAGGCGGACGATACAGATAAGAGGGGCGTGTGGAAGCCTCGTTTACATGACCCCGAATGTCGTAGAGCAGATCGGAGGATGGCAGGTGTGTTCATGTATGTGAATAACAAACAGTTGGACACTTCCACATTGGGACGTTCCGAATACGGAGGAATAGAAGGAAAACATGTCTAATGGTATCATGAAATTATTCTTCGCATCGCTACCCGGGTGAGGTGATGCATATGTGTGTGCGTATGTACATTGCGTATGGAGGTATCGAAGCAAAATGGGGAAAACCTTTCAAGCGTTACAGCAGGGTATACAGCCAAGACAAGACGAAAAGAGACTACAACAAGGAACGTTAACAATCACCGGTAAAGTCGACTTTTTCTTCATCGTTGACTATGTTCATATCCGCTGCTCGTTCTCGGCCGGCGACCATACGAAGACCTCATTGAAGATGTCCCAGATACGAGGGAACTTCGTACGGACCGCACATCCGATTTATCAACACACGCCGTTTCGGCATTCCACGTCGAAGTCCGTGCCGGACTGAATAAGTTGGTTAGCAAACATGCTTTTCTCCATGGACCAAATGAGACGTGTTGCTCACACATGGAATTGGTTTGGGGAATCGAGAGACAGGTGGGATGATACAGCAGAACTAGGGCCCACTTCAGTAAAATAAAGGAACCACGTTGCGCAGTAAACTCACCTATAAAGGGAGGTTGCCGCTCTCCGCGGCGCTGGAAACGCCGGCAGTTCACTCGCCTGCGAGCCAGAGTATGCCACAGAAGGATCGAAGGCTAGCCGCGCTTCCGACCCCTTTTTTTCTTCTTCTGAGAGTGGCGACGTGGGGGAAAGAGGTGAAGGACATATAGACGATGACTCTGAGCCACTCCACGTTAGAGGAAATGGAGAGAGCGACAGTCGATTGTCGCGAGGTCGAAGAGGGGCATTGTGTGACGACTGCGAAGGGCAGCGCATGGGAGGGGTACAAATGGATGTGGTTCGGCGAAGCGTCCTCTGAGGAAGGGGTGGCTCATTAGGGGTGGCTCCAGTCTCAGAGCGCAAAGAAGGCGCAGGAGATAGTGGCTCCGCCTGTTGTTGATCGACTTGCGCTGCGTTCACCCTGGTTTCGGTAATGGGAGACAACCTAGTCCCATGCCCTAAGCAAACGTCGACGGGTCGGGGAGGAAGAGGTCGCGGAACTCGAAGTCTCAGGTTCTCCAAGCTGGCTGTGCGTTTGGTGAACGTATGGATGGCGACGTCCCTTGGTGATTTTTCAGAGAGGCCTCTGGTATGCTTCAAGCCCGTCCATCCCTGGCCTGCCTTGGAGAGCTCTGCATATGTTTTCGCTTGTACGACCAGGGGGTCCCGGTAGATAGAAATTTCGTACGGGGGAGGGGGAGGGATGTAACGTTCGCTCATGGTAGTAAGAGAAAGAGCGTTGACGAAAGCTGAGAGCGCCTATGACCACAAGCGAAGGCATGTTTTTGTGAGGGTTGCGAAACGAAATAACAAGGCACCGGAGACCAATCGCCTCCGAAGGAAATAGCAGTTGACGTAACATTGCTGACATCCGGTCACAAAACAATTGTCCTTCTACTACTACGACTACTCCCAGTACTCACAGAGCCTAGACCTACACTTCGATCCCTTCTAGATTCGTGCCCTGCAGGATCATTAGCCTGAACCCACCCTCGCCTAATGTGAAACAATACTCACCAGCTTAGGTAGCCGCAGGAATACGTCCGTCCCTAGCAATATAGTAGGTTACGGGCAACCTTGACCCAGATCCGGGATCCAAGTGTCAAATTCACTTACCCCATCCGTCCAATGACACCAATTCCAAAGACCCTCCGAAATACCTAGGCACCGATCGAGTCAGCATTACTCCAACGGTCGTTAGACAGCCACCCACGTTGCAAATATGTTACTCATTGGCAGCCCTAGACCAATCCGTTGGTGTGGCGCAATGCCTGCTACTCTCTCAGGATCCTTACCCTCTTGAGAATGCTCCACTTCTTCTCCGACCTGCTCGGCTATGGTCGCTTTCACGCCTCTTGAGCTTGCCGTCCGCAGGGCTCCCAGTCGATCGTCGTCCATTCTCGTTGCATTGCGTACGTGGGAAAACGAGAACAGATCCGAAGGCGATTGGATGGATACTGAAGAAAGACCTCCTCCTGCCACATATACAGCAATCAACCTACAAGAGATTTTAATCTCCCTCACCTTGATCGGATATCCGGACACCCACATCATCTTCTCCAACCACAATAGTAGCCTGAATGGGTGGCAGTGTGCCTGCATCTCGATGTCGAAGTCCTGTGGCATGCATTGCCTGTAAATAGGATATATGGGTACTATCTTAGGAGCTGACGGTGTGACTCACATTTTTCAATAGTTCAAATAGAATGTATCTTGGAATGTGGAGCTCAATCACTGCCCAAGTGATTCGATGATAGACCATACTTACTCCAGATGTTCGCGAATATACGAAAACCTTGCATCCAAATGGCCATTGACGATGACTTCTGGCCGCTTCATGTCTTGCCCGATGTCATCCTCAATCGTATATGGTTGCTTTTGCAAGAGCTTTGCGCACTTGTTGATGCTGGTCTTGAGGTTCAACGCAGTGTAGATGATACCGACGTGTGGATCAGGTGCCTCCAGCGAGTTCTTTCCTAGCGATTTCGTCAACGCAAGGTGGTGCTCTGCGAGCACACGCCGCGATATGCGCGAAACCAGCATGCGGTGCATGAACGAATCGAGTGAGTCGGGCGGAAGGTGAGGTGATGCGAGAGACAGGCCAAGAGAAAGGCTCGGTATCACGGGGGCACTATGAATCAGATCAGCATAGACAGGCATAGATCTGGGAACATGCAAACGCACTGTTCATCTAGAATGTCTTCCAGAAATTCACAAAAGGTCTCGTTCTCCGACAAGTTAGTAATCTGTGGGAAACGTCTGAATCTGTGGACGAGTCAGTATTGTGAAGGGCAGTGAAGAGTGACTAGTACTTTTCAAAGGCAGACCAATAAAGCTGAAAACGGCGAGGGTGAAAAAGACGTAAAGGACGGTAGTAGGAGAGACTCGCCTCGTATACCCTGGCAACACCTTCTTGGGTAACTACGACATACGGCAGGGCTTGGAGGTCTCTTAATCGGTGAGCTATGCGAACTGGTAGTTCAGTGCGGACATAATTTGCGCTCTACATCACAATGAACTCTGTTTATCCCATGAATGATACGGAAGCGAATACGAGTCATGCCTTGATCAATCGGTCCTCGTCCATTTGTCGTCCAAAGAAGACCTACCATGATATTGATGAGCGGGGGTAAACTAGGAACGAAAATGTTGTGTACGAGCTGTCTGAGGGTGAGTCGGTGTGCCTGTTTTGCAGCATAGATGTCAAGCTGGCGGTTCTGATAAAAGTGTAGTGCAGTAGATAGAGGACGTGAGTGAGGATGTGGTCTGAGAAAAAGAAGGTTCTGCCATGGTGGCATGGTAGTATAGACGAACGGTACATGACGGTTTCGGTCGGACGAGTCAGGATGACGCTTATTCTCACAAAGCTCAAGTACGCGAATCACAGAATTCCTTCTGACCGCAGCCCACCGATGATCAAGAACGCTGATCGGCGGTCGCGGTCTACTCCCATCCAGTCTCCCCTTTTCTTCCCCACCAAACCTTCCTCACCCGCAACAAAAATATCCTCCTCGTCCACCTCCACTTCCTTTTCTCTACTCAGCCTTTCCTCTTCTTCTCGGTCCCAGAGCACCTCTTCCCACTGAGAATCAGTCACTGCTACCGCGACCGTCTTTGCATCCCGTATGTTTGGGAGTATCGACAACAACAGATTGGACAGCAGATCAGATGTACCATCGGCAGCTTGGGAATGGAGGACTGGAAGCGGGAGATACTCAGCCTGCATGTGTGCATGAGTAGACTGATTGTACTAGACCGCTTGGAACCACCGACCTCCAACAGGATGCCCTTGACTGCACCGCCTGCGAGGATAACGTTTCCTACGCGAACGAGCCAATCGTTGCCGATCGCAAACACGTGTCCCTCGACGGTCAGCTGTTGCGACGAAGCCTGTCCACGTTGTGATGATGAGCTGCTACTCTGTCTGACAGGTATCCAGCGTGCTTTGAGTTGGCTAAGCACTTGTTCCAACGCACCAGGTGGCCGAAGCGTAAGGAAAGTAGCGCGATAGTGTGGGGGATGTATCACTTGCGCTGGGGCGTTCTGAAACGCTGCCAGAACGTCCGCGCGCGACGGTGCAGCGGGGTCGTCCAAGAGCACAAAGACGTGGTCGTTCATTGTCAGCGTACACATTGATCGTTCAGCGGCAACAGAGAGGCCTGGTATCGACCCGATAGTAGACCTATACGATCGAACGCCGAGAGTCCAGCGTCCTTTGATCTGACCCTGGAGCAGGAATCAACAAAACAAAGGTCGGCGGTGGTGTCGTTGACTGCCACGAACATGGTGATTTCGCATGATGTTTTCTGCGATGAGTTCCAGCCCTGACGTCGGTGGATTGATCCATCTCGCTAATCTGTACAGAGCATAAGCTGATTTGAAGGTTTGCTAGTGTGACGTGCTTGGACACACCCTGTAAAGCCCATGAGAACGTGTGAAGAACGCGTCCACCGTCGATGCCCCCGAAACGCAACTTGAAAGCTAGAAAGCAGCAACACGCGACGCCCGAGCCAGATGAACTCAACTTGTCCCCTTCAAAGCCTAGTATTAGGCCTGGCACACCGCGGGTCGTGATGGACTGCGTAGAAATCGTCACCCCCACTGCAACCTTCGGACTCAGATCTCTCCATGGTACTCCTTCCAGGCAACGTATACCTCCTTCCTTTCCATCAACTCCCTTGCGGACACGCCCTCCTATCACTCCACGTGCTTCTCCCTCGAAACTCTGGCCATCAGGCGCCGACCTGCCTGCCACCCCAAGCAAGCATCCCAGTCGTCCGTTTTCTCCAAAGAAAGGCCATGATATCACAAGTGCACCTTCCCCCGTTGTCCTTCCCGGTGTTCTACCCCCTCACTTAGAGCCTTGTCTTCGGCTACAAAAACGCACCATCTTGGATGCACTCCAGTCATCCTTCTCATTGGAGGACAAGGAGGATCGCGACCAATCGTCCACCAATAGCATTGCATATGCCCAATTACACAATCTCCTTCATGGTACGACGACGCGTGGAGAGGGCAACAGTTGTCTTTTGCTCGGACCGCGCGGAAGCGGCAAAACATCCGTAAGTCATTCACATGATGAATGACCCAATGTCTTATTGCGAGTGACTGCCGCATAGCTTATTGAGCGGGGAATCAAGGATTTACCTAAGGAGCCAATAGTTATTCGGTTGTCTGGCCACACACAACACAATGACCGTCTCGCCCTTCGCGAGATCGCGCGTCAACTATCCCAGCAAACTGGCGGGTCGTTTCTACGCGATCTAGATGAGGATGCCGACAACCCCGAGGAAGATCCAAATCCCTTTATCGACTCAGGTCCCACGATATCTATTCCGCCGCCGTCCCACCTCCCCGCTTTGATCTCTGTACTGCCTACACTCTCGCGTCCGACCATCGTCATCCTCGACGCGTTCGATCTGTTTGCACACCATGCCCGGCAGTCCTTACTCTATTGTCTTTTAGATACCGTCCAAAGCTGCAAGGTAGCCCAAGGTAACAATGGACTTGCAGTCATTGGAATTACTAGCCGTATCGATACCATCAACCTATTGGAGAAGCGTGTCAAGAGCCGATTTTCGGGTCGCATGATACGAACTGCGCCTCCCTCCGATTCGCTCTCCTGGATAAATATCTCGCGACGACTTCTGAATACTCATGTGGATGTTCCCAATGAATGGAGTGCTCTCTGGACGTTTGCAGTGCACTCATTTCTTGAAGACCGCAAGGTCGTAGACATAATAAAGGATACATTTGCACTAACTCGAGACGTCAGGATGCTCAAGCAGCTGCTGGTAAGCAATTGCGATTGTGTTACTTGATAGGTAGTGACAGCTATATAGACTGCCGTCGCCACCAAGTTGGGTACAGCATCCCCATTTCCGACGGCGTCTCACGTCTCTGCAGCGGTTGCTGCTCAACGACTCCATCGAAAATTTGCCAATCTACAAGGTGAGATCACGTCGCCTTGCCCCGGGCCATGAAGCTGAACGCATGCGCCGAACGAAGCGCTACCCTATCCCTCCATCTGCCTTTTGATTGCTGCGATGCATGCTCATTCAGTCGGCCATGATGTGATCACGTTCGAGATGCTTCACGATGCGTTCCGGGAAGAATTTCGCGCGTCTTCGGCGGCACCGATTCAGATCGAAGGTGGAAGCATTGGCATGGCTAGATGCACGCGGGACGTGCTCATGAGGGTAACGTTCTAGCAGGCAATCGAGTTCGTCTCTCATACTTTCTGTTTCAGAACTTTGAAGAGCTCGTGGAAGCGCGCATGTTTTCGAGCGTCGCCGCGCCGTCGTCTAGTGTTGCTCCTGAGTTCGTGCGGTACCGGTGTTTGGTTGATAGGGTTGCGGTGAAGCAGGCGGTGAACGCGATGGGACAGACCAACGTCAAGAAGTGGCTTAATAAGGCGTCCTAACTCCGGGGCGCCGCAGATACATTACGAGATCGGACAATACCACAGTGGCCTTGGGGGCAAGGATAGGGATGGGGAGCGAGTTCGTCACTTGTTGATTAGGTGATAGCAGTAAGATGATGATCTTGTAGTAGCCGGGTAGGGCTGTCATCGCTACTAAGGGGGGTTGGCAATTGGCAACGAGCGGCCGTTTCAGCCCCGCACACGACATTTCCCCCCACACACACATATCGCGAGCTGTTTCGAGGGTGACATTCTCCGTTGAGTGCACCGACCACTGCATATATGCGGGGTACAGCGCCCCAGACGTGATTATGTAACATATGTGATCCTTTACTCGGTCCTCATCGCAGATGTCTTCTGGATGTTCGATGGACGTCTTTGCGGTCGACTACGTCGACGAATCGTAATTATCTCTTCTTTCTTTCGTGCTCTCGTCCGCTGAGCGTATTGCTAGTCACATCGATGCGTTCAAGGCTGCTCTCCAGCTGGACGATCACGACCACTTTGACGCTGCATCGCCGCAGGCATGTCCGGGGACCCCAATCCCTCAAAGCCCACGAATCAGAAAGGTCTCTGCGCTCTCTGATTTCGCTCCCGTAAATCTCAAAGTGAAGAGGTGCGTGCTCCCTCACACATGACGACCCCCGCGCTGAGCGACGTCGGATCATCAAGGAGAAGAAAGGGCGAACGGACACATGAGCACAAGCAAGAATGGTTGTTCCTCCTCGTGAGATGGCCGCTTTTGGTACGCACGCGACCTCTCTCACGTGAAACTATACTCATGTTGTGCTCAGTTGCTCATCTTCGTCTTCATCGCTGCGCAGTTCAGCCTCTATATACTCATCAGACAAGTCGTCAACGCCAAGGAATGGCTATCTGCTTGTGAGTCGGATCATGAATGAATCACTTGCCATCTCGCCTCACGGTTCACAAGGGCGCGGTCGGAAAGGCGAACTTCGCAGGCGGCTTCGTGCTTCGCGAACATACGCTGTGAGTACGCCGGCGGGTCCCGCGGTGCCGTCCTGATCCACACCATATGCAGGAGTGGAAAGAAGCAGCTCTTACATTGGACAGATACTTGGACTTTCACGAGTGGAAACGGATAGACGAAAGCCCGTTCTATGAATGGAAATTGGTGAAAAAGGTGTTAATTCTTTTGGCACTCGTCGAGACATGTCTGAACCACAGTCAGGTCTACCGGTCGCTGAAGATTTTGAGAGAGCGAAACGACGTCCGTGGCGTGCTCGGAGTGCTTGAAATGTGTATTCGGAGCAACTTTGCTGGTGTAGAGTCACCGAGGTAAACTATATGCGCCCACATTCATCCCATTATTCTACTGACTGTCGTGTTGAAGGCTGTACAGCGAAGTAGCTCGTTTTCTTGTCAATCCACCGACACATGCTGATTACGTTTCAGACCTTTCTGGGAACGAAAAATCTGATTGAATGTATGTTATTGTTTCGTTTGTCGGCTTTTACTGATGAGATTTTCGTCACCAGCATACCATGACGAGCAGGAGGAAGCTCTCCGATTTATCCGCGAGTCCACGGAGTTATCCAATGAAGAGAAGAAGCGATTTTTCAAGAATGCGAGCACTAATCTCGGAACCTCGGCGTTGTGCCTATCCGGTGGCGCGTCCTTCGGTTATTGTGCGTGGATTGATTCACGAACAACTCGTTGTGTGATCGTGACTGCTAGAAATCCAGACCATGTAGGAGTAGTGAAGGCATTTTTGGACTCTGGCCTGCTGCCTCGGGTGATTGCGGGGACCTCTGCAGGAGGTCTTGTTGCCGCACTCGTGTGCACTAGAACGGATGAAGAATTGAAGGCCCTGTTGGTTCCTGAATTAGCCCATAGAGTGACGGCTTGCGAGGAACCTTTCGAAGTCTGGTTTCAGCGTCTCCGAACGACGGGTGCTCGGTTCGACAGTGTAACGTGGGCTCGGAAGGTTTGTTCTTTCTCGATCTTCACCACCCTCCATTCTTGACGAGCCTGGTGATCTAGTGTGCATTCTTCACGAGGGGTTCGATGACTTTCCGTGAGGCGTACCTCAGGACAGGGCGGATCCTTAATATATCTGTCATCCCCGCTCAACGTCACTCGTCAGTCCCGTCATTTGCTATTTGGAAACTTGTCTGATCTCGGGCATGCAGGCCAACCAAGATATTAAACTACGTCACTGCACCGGATACGGTCATATGGAGCGCGCTGCTGGCCTCAGCTGCGGTACCTGGTATACTGAATCCCGTGGTGTTAATGCAGAAACTCACAGATGGTCGACTTGTACCTTGGAATTGGGGGAGTAAGTTCAAGGATGGATCGTTAAGGTTCGGATTGCGCTGGTGATGCTAAAAGCTTCTCACGTCCGTTTACAGGGTGGATATACCAATTCAAGCACTTAATCTTTATTTCAATGGTATGACCCTTCTTTGTGTGGATACTCGTGCGGTGATTGATGATTCGATTGTAGTCACCCATCCTGTCGTATCGCAGGTCAACCCGCATGTGCATCTATTCTTCTTTGCGCCTCGGGGTTCTGCGGGGAAACCGGTTGCCCATAGAAAAGGCAAAGGTACGCCCCAATAGATTTGCTGGGTTCACTGTAACTGAACCAGATGCCAGGTTGGAGAGGCAACTTCCTGTTGTCCGCCGCTGAACAGTGGCTCAAACTGGAACTTACGAAGAACTTCAAGGTAAGCACGTCTGGGGCGCGGTAGCCATGGAGAGACAAATGTAATGGTGGCGTGTAGGTAATCCGAGACCTCGAGCTGCTTCCGCAGTTATTGGGCCAAGATTGGTCTAGTGTCTTCCTTCAGCGGTTTGATGGAACTGTGACGTATGTTCTAGCCATTTTGGATAGTTGTGCACCACTGATCTCATCCTTTTGCCAGGATATGGCCAAAGACGCGACTCATGGTCCGTGTATTTCAAACATCATGTCACATTGATTCAACGCCTTGCAGGACTGGTTCCGCATATTGAGTGATCCAGACCCAGTAGAGCTCCAGAGAATGATCCGGGTCGGTGAAATGGTGACTTGGCCAAAAGTGAGCCGTTCTTCCGGTGACTGTCCGCATAATTGACGTTGGCCGCAAAGTTGCACATCATAGAGAACCGATATCGGATCGAGCAGCAGATAATGCTCGGCCGGCAAGCTGTTCGCCGCGCCATGCAGCGTATACGATCTAATTCGACTCCCACCAACACAGATGGCATCATTAGCGACGACAACCGTGCAAAGGTTCTCACAGGTGCTCGGTCGCCAGACGTTGATCCTCCTCTGGCGCTGGACGCTGACGCAGAAAAGGCATTCGCGAATAATGGGACAGCATGGTATTTTCTGCGTGGACGTCCTGTTTTACACAATGGCATGGACTCTGGCGTGTCAATGCCCTGCGACGCTGGATACTCGAGTACAACAGATCCCCTGCGCTCACCTGCTCTTCGTCGCAAGTGGGCTTCAGATCTGCTTGAGTCGCGCGGATCTCCCGACGGGGACGCACCTACCACCTCAGATTCTATTCAGCGTCCTTCACAGCGCACTGGCGGCTCTGCGCAAGCTACGTTTTTCGCCAAACTAGGACGCAAGTCTGTTAGCGCGCTTTCGATACCATTTTCCTCCCCGCTCAAGTCTTCCAGGGTGATGAGAAGCAAAGAGCCCAGCCCAGAGAGAGGTACGTCACCGTGGAGCAGCGATACGTCTTCCGAAGAGGAGGCAACACCTATACATCATAATTTCAAACTTGGGCGGGCAGCCGGCTTGCAGTCACTCATGCGAGACGCCCAGGCTGATTCAGATCGCGAGGGGCCGCTGGAAGATGCAGATGAAGACTCGGATTGATGTATTGTATCTAATTGTAGTATTGTGGATTGTATTCTTCTGTATTGTAGCCATATGCCCCTGAATCCGGTTGTTTCGGGCGAGCTGTGCCCGCCTGATTCGCAATTTCCACAATGTCTGAATCTACAGACCACCCACCCACTGGCATTGCTCGAGTGTTTGCGGGGGATGCTGCTGTTAGGCGTCACATTGCAGACACGACTGCAGGTACTTCCAATACGGCGCAGCTCATGCATGAACACGAGAAGCGGCAATTGTTTCGACGTCTCATCGATCCAGGCATCTTCCGACCCAACTCTAGGGAGGTCGCGATGAACGCTCTCAAGGCGAGTGTTGCTTTTCACCGACTTTTCTCTGCCGGTCGATGATCCGACTGTGTTGGTTTGCACGGTATAGACGTTGTCCATGATTGCAGAGAACATCCTGCGCGAGCCCGCAAACCCGAAGTATCATTCTTTCAAGCGTGAAAACGATACTATCAAGCGCCGGTTGATTGAGCCGAAGGGTGCGCTCGAGTATGCTCTGGAGGTATGTTAGGGCCGCAACCACTGGTACCGCCAATCATGATCATATCCATATCGTTTCTACTCCCTCCCGCCCCCGGTCCGTGTTCATTTCAGATGGGATTCCGCCCCAAGGTGAGCAAGGTTTGTTTTCGTTCCCTGGTGCGTTCGCTGGCTGGCCAACGAACGTAGTAGAGGGAACGAAAAGAGGCATTTCGTCTGACGTCCGAGGTTTTATATTCCAATTTTTGTCAAAGGTGGTCGATTTCCAGTCGCACTACGTATTCGAGCCCAATCACATGGCGGACCTGCTCATCGGCGCTGCGATGCTCAAAGAAGCGCTCGACCGCGAAACGACCAAGGAAGAACGCGAGCTGCGGAACAGGGAGGACCAAAAGGCGGTTGCGGCTGCGGTCGCTCGAAACGTGCGTGTGTTTTTTTCGTGTTTTTTTTTTTTCTTTGCTCGTCTCGTCGTCATCTTTCGGGCTTTCGTAACACACACTCCGAGAACAGGTCAAGTTGGCATTTTTGGATGATCGCAAGAACAAGATGATGCACGACGAGAGGGAGAGGGTCAGGAGAGAGGCTCGGGAGGCGGCTCAGGCAGCTGCTGGGGGAGCGGGTGCAGGACTTGGGTCGTCCGAGTCGCCCGAACGAAATCTGATCCCGATGCCTACTGGTCCAGGGCACACGCTCAGGCTGTCTGGGGTCGGTGATGGTGACCTTGAACTTGATCAGCCACCTCCGTACAACGGTTGAGCGATGAACCGGGGGCCGCTATCCTCTGTGCCTCGAGAATCGAAGCTTTCTTGGCTTCTAGGGGGGTCACTCTAACCACCCACATGCAACCATCACCACTTGTGTTCTTTGAACTTTGTCTCTGATCTGCTACATTGTATCACTGTTATTCACCCCTCGACAATGACAACTCGGATGAACGAGACGGACCGAGCGGAGCTCCCGACATCAAAGCTAAGAGCAAATTGATTGAGAATTCACTATCGCCCGAGTTCTCGGAAGGGGAGCAGTCCATTCAATGGAGTCAACCTATGGAAGCCCTGGGGTTTGTATGCTATACAATGTGCCCGTCGTACGTACTACGTGGACAGGATACCGACAGTCCTCAGAAACCATATTGTTTCTGAGTCGAAATTGTGCTGAAACGTCCATGCGACGAATACAGCCAGTGACTTGTTGTAACTAACCCGTACCTCCGATCATACATCATTATCCTTTACCTCTTCATGACTGAATCTGTTTTCATCGGCCGTGATATTAATAATCCTGCTTTGCCTTGTTATATTGATCGAGGGGATATTGTATACCTCGTAGTGGGAAGCACTTCGGACATAGGACCGAACATTGAGGTTTCCCAGTAGGGTATTGCAGTATATGGTGGGCAGGGGGTAGTATACCGCAAGATATAAGACGTCGTTTCCGTGTACACAGAGCTGAATGTGGAGAACCTGCTTAGAAAGTGTTCGAGGTAAACGGGAAATAACTTCGTACGAAAACAATAACTGCAGTGCTGACAATGGCCGTCCAAAAGCCGGTGTTGATAGACACGACGATCAAACGTAGAAGAACTCGATCGGTGCTGAGGCATAACACATAAGAGTGACTTGGTATGGACGAGAGAAGTGCGAATCAAGACTTACCCCGCATTGAACTTCGTCCTTCCCTGTGCAAGTAAAGTACACATAACAGCAGTAATGATGATATCAATCACTGCACAAGCAGCATTGATTTCGCCCCCAACTGCCTACAGATATGTCATTACGCAGACTAGTCAGATCATAGAAACAACCGGAATCATACCACTAATGTTTCACAATTCATGAGGTCCTGAAGCTCATTGACATTCCACGCCCTGATGATGAAATCTGAATGTACTAGTTTCAGCGCTGTTATAAGATATGCACAGAATCAGACGAACAGATCATTGCAACTGTAAAGACTGGTATAAGTGACTCGTAGGATATAATCTGAAGTGTTGACTAACAGGGCTGCGCAATAATAAAAGGCACTAGAACCATCGGAAGTATGAGCCTCCAGTACCCCGAGCTCACTGAGAGAAGACGTTTATCAGACCAAGACATAGTAGATCAAATAAAAGTGGCTTACAGTATCGGATGCGATGCACAAAAAATAGTTGTGTGACAGTAGAAATGACAACCTAGTAACGGTATCACCACAGGTGAGTAGTCATCGGCAGAACGGCATATCACTTACTGTAGTCATTGGGATGGTGAAGTATTCCCTGGCATCAGTATCATTATGTGAGCATCAGCTAAAGTTCGAGGAAGCCCTTGGAATATATTTACCTCTTCAGGGCATAATGTGCAGCAGAATTGCCAAAGTCGAGAACGTAACTATCCCAAGCTAGACATTTTTTGAGTTCGCGGCGCGTGCACAATCGGCGTAACGAACACTTACTCCAGATACAGAGACAAAAATTATCGACAGAGTTCAACAGAAAGACCAGTATCACCTAACAGGTCGGTGAGGACGGTGTCATTGAATAAATGTGCACCTTACCACCAGTTTCAGATAGACCTTGTCTGAGGGATATCTGGAGCGGATTCAGAGTTACACAAATTGAAGTATGATCGATCTTTGCAGCGAGCCTACCGAACAAAGTAAAGGAACCTGTGAAACTCCCGAGGTCGATATGGCATGATTCAAAACAACGGCATTAAGACGTACGTTTGCATCATACTGATACCATATAGTATCAATGAGGCGAACGCTCCACCGAGACCAGCACCACCGATGCTCTGGGTTGTCATCGCCTTAGTGAGACCTTGGATTTCGATGAACGCAACAGGCCTACCAGTGGCGCCGTCACCTGATAGTCTTAGAAGTGGGAATTCCCCAAGCAGCATGCGCTGCGCCGGTGGTGCTCATTGGATGGCGGTTTTATCGTACACCTCTAGAAATATACTTGGCGATCTCGGTGGCACGGTCACCTGGGAATGGGGTGGATATGCATGAGAATGACCAATGAGGTCCGAAGTCGACCGTCGAGAGACAATGACAAGGTGGAGGTATTATGTGCCACTCTGGGGGTAGATGGATTCGAACTTGAAGGGACGGTAACTGGCACATCACCCGTGTCAAGTGGTAGGTTAGATTGCCTCAGAGGGATCAGGAAAATATGTAGGGTGGCCAGTGGCGTTCTTGAAGTTGTTGGCCCGATAAGTCGCATGACAGATACTAGTATTCTTGTTAGCAAGACTTCAATGCTCTTCCCACTAACCTGTACACCGTATTCTCGTGGCAGCACAAGTTCGGCCCACCGGCGAGTGGAGCGCGTGAAACTGCGGACGACTCACGCCGCCGCACAGACATCTTGCAAACAAATTTATCAAGGAGTCGGCTGGCAGAGTTTTCAGGCAGTCACGTAGAAAGGTAGAGCCGGAGTTTATCCACAGATCAACATGAGGATCTCATGAGTGTGGGCCGTGGAGGCTTGTGCATCCTGAACCCCCAAGTGGATCCAATCTTGTTCTTGTTGGAAACACGTTTATTCTTGGTCTACAAGACGACGAGAGAGACAGAGCAGAGATACTAATTTTAGGCGTACGTATATCTAGATTGGTCAATGGTCTCCGTCACGTCAGTCATCGGAGCCATTGGCGGCAACGGTGGGAGCGTAAATGACGACTGCGCCAGCGTCCCTTCGTTCCCAGCTGTTGAATAATGAGAAAATTAGATACCATGCTGAGGGTGAATTTCTCGAAACCTCACCTGTGGCCTGCTCATATATCCTCACCCTCCGGTAAACAAAGCCCTCCGTCTGCGAAAGTCGGGGGACACGCCGCATGGGTTCGGCATCAGAGAGTGGCGGTAAAACTATTGGCTGTTGATTATCAACCATCGAAAGGAACCGTCGGTGATCTTTGGGAAGCTCCTTGTGGTCCTCGGGGGGCGGACTCGCACAAGTCGTGCTCACGGTACGTCTATGTACTATGGATCTGATGGCTTGACTAAAGCGTGAGCCTGTCGTCCTAGGCGTGGGGGGTGACGAAACACGTGGAATCGGCGTCTCAGACACAGCTAGAGGCGGAATCCCAGGAGTGCGAATATGGAGAGGGAGCTGAGCTGAGGGCTGCCGGGTGGGGAAAACGGTATTATACGGTGATTGACCAGGAGTTCCTGATGGCAGACGTGAAGGGTGTGGGGTCGAATTGGATTGTCTTGGATGACCCGGCGGTTCCTGCAGTATATGCTCCCACGTTTTCGGGGTTAGAGATGCAATATCTTGTGCATATCCACTAGGGGTCCACACTATACCGTCCCGGAACACCTCCGTGTGGAGCTGGAGATGCGTCTTTGAGTTTCGTGCGGGTTGCTTTTCCAAACAGTGGAAGACTAAGTCGTGCAACTCTTTGTGACTCTTCCGTAGTGTGGTATTCATCGGGGTCGCCAAGTCGCCAACATATGCTGCAAATCCTGAATTAACATTTTTCGTCTGTGACGCATCTTGAGCCGCGAAATGACATCAATAAACTGCCACAATTACCTTGACCTCGGCATACTCATATTCGCCTTCATCGAGAGGTCCAGGAACTGAATCGGACAAAGGGTGTACGGACAGTTGCACCGCAGGGTCTGAATATCAGCAGCGTCAAATGGTGTCGAATATAACGTCCTGTACAACATACAGATTGAAATATAGGGTGACTTGGCCACCCCCGAGCAGGGATATATGGACTGAAGAGACCAAGGATAGCCTGCGGTGTCTGTTGGCATTCCTCAATCTACAAACCTAACTTGCGCGAACTGGTCACTCACAGGGGTCCAATGATGGGTACTGAGTTGACAGTTTCACATTGATGGATTTCCATTCAGTTAGGGATGTAGTGTCTGATTGGTCTGGTTTAGACAGTTGGATGATTTCGGCCAAACGCTCAGGATATGGGATTACGAATGGATACACTGGAGAATCTAGTCCAAGTATCAACCCGGAAGGTTAACTAAGCAGACCAGCTGACGTACAAACAACAAGCCATGGATACCCGCGAGAAGCTACGAGTGGTGTTCGAATCGACTCCTTCGTGCAGATAGAGGGATAGACATGGTCCAGATTATAAGGATAGCATGCACGATCTAGGATAAATTAGAGAATGCACCGCAACTCATGATCTGCGAACTGACAGATGTTCAAGTTAGGGTACAAATAGGGCAGTCTCGTTTGAATTCGTGCATGCTGGACATTGGAGTCTGCCTTGTCGGGGCTCTCTATTTGCAAGACGAAGTTGGGATAGATATCGAAATATGGATAAACAGCAGGATCTAAATAAATTGATGTTGAGCTAGTGCACAGGGTAACTGCCATCAACTTACACATATTGATAACAGGATAAATATTCGGATTAGCGGTGTTTTCAGTCACCTGATTTTCCGAGGCGGATGTGTTCTTCCAACTTGGGTAGAGATCAAAAGAGGATACACAAGAGGATCTATATGGGAATAATTCGATCAGACAAAACTACCGCTCTTATTCGGTGTACTCACAAATTACTAGGCGCGGGTATTCCCGAATGAAAACCGATGGGAGAGCTTTTACAAGAACATCCGAGTAACAATCGTCATCCTGTGGGTCCCACGTTGTCGCAGTCGATGGAGTCAGCGCCATCGACCCCTGAACCCGGCGATCCATATGGACGGATCTTGGAATTGATGGGGTATAGGACAAATCCAGAGGAGACGTAGGGGGGCCTGCAGAAGTCTGAGACCATGCGTAATCGGCCAAGTCAAGCCGAAGGGGTTCATCAACCTCCCAGTTGTGGTTGTTGGCAAGGAGTTCGGCTAACCCAACCTGGGCTGCCGTTTTGGCTCTCCATATCTCTATTCGACGGCGACGAAGGTTGGATTGACCTTCCACAGGTTCAGCAGTAATTGCAAAGGCTGGGTACACATCCAGGTGAGGATACACTGCTGGGTCTATCGGATGTTAGGTAGTATAAACAAGATATATGGCTTCTTACAGATCACGAGGCTGGGATAATAGGGGATCAGGCTGACGGCACATTGATTCTTCGATGTCTGGGTTTTCTCCGTTTTCGCGACGGCAACGACATCGGGATAGATATAGAAATAAGGATAAGCAACGGGATCTTATGCCCACATTAGAAATGATACCTGATTTGTCAATTCAATACGGACTCACAAATAACCAGGTAAGGATAATTCAACGAGTCCCTCTGCCGTCCCAAATGGACGGTCACTTGAGTATTTAAGCGGACTTTTGCGTAGGAAGTTGGCCACACTGCACGCCATGTCGTCGCGTTCTTCCATCCGAACGAACTTCCCCAGACTGCCTGCTTCCTAGCTGCAGTATTCACTGCGCGGTGCGAGCAAACCATACGAGGTGGAAACATGAGAAAGTACATATTATGAATGATATCCATGCTCACCGATTACCAAGTTTGGATCATCGATACGTCGGCCCGTCGTCGATGATTTTACAACATGTAACGGATAAACTTGATTCCAAGTTTTGGCTGACAGCCATCCGAAAGAGATACTCCAGATGGCGCTTGCAGCTGCCTTCCTCTGGTCATTGCCTCATAAGTAAAGATAAATGATTCATGTCCACAATACACACCGGATGCTGGATCGGATATATGTCTAGGTGAGGATATGCACTTGGGTCTTCGACCGATGTCAGTGACCGTGACCATACAACGACATATCCACTCACAAATGGAAATGCTAGGATACTTGACTGCGGGGTGTCCGACATTTTGCAACCTTACGACTACCTCCTTCAGCTTTGGTGTCACGGCGACCTGCAAGGTTGCTGGATATAGGTCGAAATGTGGATAAACAGCAGGGTCTGAGCAACCAGTATGAGGGAAGAAATCTCCGAGGTAACAAGTTTACGCACAGACAACGAGGTTTGGATACGATATTGATGCACCATATATGCTTGTGTTATGGCTCAGACCTTTCGTTTCTGTGCCCTCCGCAATCGGAGGATATATGTTAAAATGAGGGTACACAGCGGGATCTGTTATGGATTGTCAGCGCTTGAAAACCATCAACTATTATATCCATACAGATCACCAAGCTTGGGTAATAATGTCCCGATCCTGTGAGCACCACTGGGGCCGGTGCTGAAGCATCCTCCTCGATGGAGCATACGGGATAAATTTCATAGGATGGATAGGCTGCGGGATCTTATTGACGGTAAGCCTTCGTGAACTGACCAATTGGTTTGGAACTCACAGATGCAAATGCCTGGGTATTTAGACACAAGCCCACCTGCCCCAGAAAGTTGAATCAGGGCAACCGATGACACCATCACCGTCGAGTATGGGTAAACCCTTCGCCAAGCTACCTCCCTTTTCCAGCCAAAGGAACTTCCCCACACAGATTGATGGGATGACTTCGGAGGATAGACGCTTGGATCTACAGGCATGCATCGTCAAGGGAGACGCTATCTTCTGCGGTAGCAGGTACTTACAGATAACCAAGTTGGGGTACTGAGGCAGGGGGCCATTCGAATCTTGAAGTTGCACTCGGATCGTAGGCCGCGACTTGACAACTGAATACGGGTAGACCTCTTTCCACGTCGTTGCGGTGTGCCACCCAAAGGAGTCTCCCCAAATAGCACGGTCCTTCAACACGCGCTCTCTCATGTTGGGCGAGGGTAACACCGATGCGCTTGAAATAACCGAGCGCTTCACGTCCTCGGTTGGGCCCCAGCTCGTCGCCTCAGCTGGAGCAAGCAGAATGGTTTCGTGCGCACGACGACCATCATATACAGAGGAGAGTTGAGAAGACGGAATAGGCGATTCCATAACAAGAGTAACAGGACCTGGGGGCGTCACTGACGATACATATTCTTCGACTTTGACTCCCTGTCCGAAATTACGCTCTAACGCGTACTCATCCATGGTCGTCACATGCACAGGTGTGCCAGGATCCGGGATTTCCTTGTATGCTTCTGTCATTGAGGCCGGGAACAACTCCGTCGTCGCCATCCACGATTTCACGCGATTCTCCAAGTCGCTATTCAAGGACCGAGGAACTGCGGACTGTGGAATGGGAGACAAGTCGTGTGTCGGCGATGGAGAATCTGGGTGTTTCTGTGATTCAGGAGACACATGGAGGCTGCGCACATCGAGTCGATCTACGAGAGAAAGTTTCCTGGGTAGATGACGGAGCGCCGTTTCCGGTCGCGAGTTGTTAATCAGGGTCGCAGACCCTGAAACATCCCATCGATCGTGCTGTTCATCCGCATCTGTGGTCTTGCTGTGGCCCCGCCAAGGAGCTCCCGACGATGGCGGGGAGGTTACGAGTTGCGGGAATGATTCCGAGTCGCGCAGAGCTCCCGATAGCCACGCGTCAAACCACCGCGCCTTGTTCAAGTCTATATCGAACTCGATGCTTCCGCCTATGGGCAACTGTTGGCCTCCAGGTGTGTGATCGCCGAACAAGTGGCCAAACAGATACTGCCACGAATCTTCGGAGATACGAGGTGTCATTGTTATGCCATTCTCGTTTATATGCAGGTAAAGGCACAGTCCCACGGTGCTCGGAAAATTGTATTCACGAGCGATGGCATTCAATTGACCAAACATCTGAGGAAGGGGAATTATTGCGACTGAATCAGGGACGGCGCAACTCAGACACCCACTGATGGAAACAAGGGCATCAGGATGCCTTGAGAGAGTCTGTGGCGAGGGCCCATTGACAAAACGTTACCAAGTTGACCCTGATCAAGCGGGAAGTCGGCGGGTGGGACGACCACCACGAGATTCCTCGAACCCCGCGTATGACCACGCTCACGAACGTCCCGAGTTCCCGAGTTTTGATACGGCATGGCGAACGTCCTGCGAGGCTGATATCTGGCACGCTCGGGTGTTGCGCCCAGGTAATGCCCGGTGACGTCAAAGTCCTCTCCAGGAATCCTAGGCAACGAACCAGGGGGAACGAGTGTGGGATCGTTGTCAGTGTCTGGAGGGCTGAGAGACACTGAACGTTGGAAGGAACGAAGGGCGGGCATATGTGGATGGTTTGCGAAGGAAGTCATCTTCGCGATAAATAAGAGCGTAGACCTCTCGTCACTGCGGCTTGATAAACCCTCTGAAGGGGCGCTATGGGAAGACTGTATTTGTATACCATGAGGCTATGAGAGAGAATGGCGATGGACATGACGACCATGCCCGAATCGATTCACACACACACATCGACGTGACCACGATGGAGTCAAAACTGTCCCATTTGGCGACCCTCGCACAGAAGGACAAAACTCCCGCGTACCTTTCTCTTCTCTCAGAGACACTTTCTCGCACAGATCCATCCGCAGATCTCCATCTCCTCATCGACGCCGTCGCAAACCCAGAAATCGTCGGTCTCGTCACTGGCAGACAAGTCATCTCAGAGCTCGTCAAAAGCATCGGCGCAGGTGCAATCACAGATCATGACACCAGAAAACGCGTCGTCGAAGATGCCCTCGCGACACTCCAGCCCCGCATCGCTAGCTATGAGGAACAGGTACGCATCCATGCCCCTATCAAGATCCGCTGATGCTCCACGCTCTTCAGGTCAACGCTCTGCGATTCCAACTCGCAGATCTCCTAGAAACAGAGGAAGAATGGACCGAGGCAGCCCGTGTCCTCATGGGCGTATCTCTTGACTCTGGCTCCCGGTATGAAACAATGACTTCATGTCATCACCATTGCCTGATGCCACGTAGCTCGCTACCCGACGAAGAAAAGTTCCGCGTCTACGTCCGCATCATCCGACTCCTCTTGGAAGATGAGGATTCTGTACAAGCAGAAACCTACTACAATCGGGCAGCTTCCCTGTCCAACTCCACCGCGGACAAAGAGATCCAACTTCAATTCAAACTATGCCAAGCCAGAATCAGCGATTACGCCCGAAAATTCTTGGAAGCAGCCATGCGTTATCACGAACTCTCCTGGGTGGCGGAGATCGACGAGGAGGAGCGCAAGGAAATACTGTAAGCCAGGCCAACTGACCACGATAAGCCTGAGCTGAGCACTACCCAGATCACACGCAGTAACGTGTGCCGTTCTCGCTCCTGCTGGTCCTAACCGCTCCCGCGTACTCGCATCCTTGTACCGAGACGAACGGTCGTCCGAGCTCCCAACCTACAACATTCTCTCCAAGATGTTCCTCGACCACATCCTCCGCACTGCAGAAGTAAAGAGCTTCGAAGAGTCCCTTCGTCCTCACCAGCTTGCCAAAATCTCCATATCTAGCAACGACAGACTCGCCTCAGCCGTCGACGACGACGATCTCTTGGACCCCTCAACGAGCAAGCGAAAAGGGCCATCGACAGTACTCGATCGCGCTGTCATGGAACACAACGTCCTAGCAAGTTCCAAGGTATACAACAATATCTCGTTCCGTGGGTTGGGCGCGTTGCTCGACTTGGCACCCAGCGCTGCTGAGACCATGGCTCGAAAGATGATCGAACAGGGTCGATTGAAAGGTTCGATCGATCAGGTAGACAGGCTCATCTGGTTCGAGGGTGGGAGAGAAGATGACGATGCTCAAGGAAAAGCGGGTGGTCTGGGTGATGTAGAACAAATCAACGAAGCCACAGGAGCACCCTTCACCAAACGTTGGGACATGCAGATACGAACTACAGCATCAAACGTAACTTCTTTTCCGTCTCCCTGCCTCCATGTCTGCCGTTGCTGACCATCTCCCGTAGGTGGAATCAATTGTACAACACCTTGCAACTCAAGGTCTCATTCAGGCACCAGCATAAAAGTTATCATCTCACGAGAACCAAAGGTGTAATTAGACAGGATGTGGTTGTGTACTATTTTCCAATTTACGCCGTTTCTTGGCACGCTCCCGCTTAGTTTCCAACTCGTGCCATTCGCCCTCCAGTGTCGCCAATCTATGACAACGTGTCAGCGACCGTAAAGGTTTGAATACGCGATATACGTACCCCACCGGGAGTTCAGGTGGCGGCGACTCGTCCTTGAAATACGGTGCCTCGAGCGCCTGCACTGCAGTCACCCGTTTCGTGGGATCGTACGTCAACAGCTGCTCCGCCAGATCAAGACCCGCAGGGGACAGCCATCTAAGGCAACGTAATAAACACCGAGAGATTGATATCAGACAGAAACAGGACCTACCTTTGGAAAAGCTCCCTGAAGTGGTCCTGTAGCACTTCCTTTGGTTTCACTAATTCATACCATGGCAGTTCCGTAATACCCGGCCATCGCTCGGGAGTCGGTGTACCAAAGATGCGATAGATGACATCGAGTTGGTGGATCTCATCGTTTCCCTGGAAGATCGGCTTTTTGGTAAATAGCTCGAGCATAATGCACCTGGGAGGGTGCGATGTTGTAAGCACCACTCGTCGGCACTGAATTGTGGTGGCTCACCCTGCACTCCACATATCCACTTCCGGCCCGTACACGGTCGCACCGAAAAGAAGCTCGGGCGGCCTGTACCAGAGAGTGATCACCCGGTTGGTATAGTCCATACGTCGCCGCTTCTGATAGAACCGAGCAAGCCCAAAGTCAGCAAGCTTGAGTTCGCCCCTGTTATTGATCAGAATGTTCGATCCCTTCACGTCCCTATGTATCACTCCCTTGTGATGCAAATATGCCAGGCCTGCAAGCATTTGACTGCAGAGAGATTTCAGGTTGGCATCAGAGAAGGAGAATTGCGTTTGGGAAAGAACACCCGTAAGGTCATGGTCCATATACTCGAACACCATGAACACCGAACCTGCATCATAAAATGTGAAGGACACATTCATTTACCGGCGAATAATCTTACCATTGGACACCATCATTTCGTAAAGGCGCACTATGTTCTGGTGCCTCAGCGATTGGAGAAGTTTGATCTCCCGCATGGCAGTGACAGGGAAGCCATCCTTTTCTGCTTCCATCCGTATTCTCTTCAGTGCAACATGAACACCAGTGATCGTATTTCGAGCCTTGTAGACCTTTCCAAATGTTCCTTCGCCGACTTGACTCACGATCGCATATAGTTCCTTCCGAGAAGTCAGACTCGGGGATGACGCTCGTGTGACTGCATCGCCGTCAGGTTCGGATGGACGGGGTTGTCGGGCAGGGGTAACGAGGTCGCCATTAGGTTTCGGAGACACTGGAACTTTCGTGACATCATGAACGATTGGGGAAAGCAGTCGGACATTAGGGACAGCCACTACCGGCACCGGAATAACCTCTGGCGGCAACGCAAGTCCAAGCTGGGAGTAGGGTTTCCCTGTAATCTGCAGGGGAGATTCCTCCCGATCAACCCTAACATCATCATGTACACGTTTAGTTGGAACCTCGGGGCGTGCAGGAATGTCGTGACGTTTGAGTATAGCTCCATGATGCTCTTGATCATCACGCGGGAAGAACATCTTCACTGATGACGAACTAGGGAGTCCGATGGGTTTAAAGCCTACGGGTTTCAAAAACTTTGCTCTAGTGGGAGAATCTGGGTCAGGTCGTTGCTGCGTCGTTAATGGCGTTCCAATGGTCTCTTGAAGGCGGGATTCTGAGGTCGGAGGTATGATGGGAGGAGGGGGCATACGTTCAATAGATCGTCGCGCCGACTCGGGAGAGGTGGAAGGGACAGTCTGCACAAGTATGAAGTGAAAACTAGGTCCAAACCATAAAAAAGAACGTACAGAATGATTCCCATTAACATTAGCTTTCTCATCTCTTATCGGCTCAGATTCCTGGTTGAGGGGTTGTCGCTTGAGGGTGGTCTTGGATATAGAAAGAGAAATATCTCTGATGGACGTCGCGGGTGGCAGTCGATGTTTTGCTCTTGGTCGATCCCCAGGACTCTGACTGGAACTTCTGCTCCTGCTCCAACTTCCGGAAGAAACAGAAGAAACGCTTCTTCCTCGCGGAGGGGCTCGTGCCGTGTAGCTCCGGTGAGATGATGCTGGAGATCTTGACCTGTTTGCTCCTCTGGACAGAGTACGGCTGCGAGGTCGTACTGGGCTGGAATGACGAACATTATGATCGGGCGAGAATGACCTCGACCGCGAACGGCCCCTAGATGAATGACGAGTATAAACAGAGTCGGGAGTCTGAGAACGCGACCGGGAAGGAGAAGAGAGATGCTTGACAGGACTGCGGACCGGCTTGGGAGGCAATGGGTGAAACTCCCTTCTTTGCCAGCTGAAGAAGGAACGCTAAGAACAGTATGAAAAGAGGAAAACGGACTGACATACTTGTTCAAACTGTCATTATCATTGCGACGGTCCCGCCGGTCATGATCCCGATCCCTGTCGCCTCGTTGTCGCTGTCGGTTCTGGACATTCTTCTTTCCTTTCATTTTTCCCGGTCCACTCCCGCGCCCGCGTTGGCTTCGGTAATCTGTACGAGGATGCCAACCAGGCCCAGGTTCCCAAGATCGATCCTCCTTTGAATATGAACCATCATCTTGATTGTCTGGAGGTCGTCGGTTCTGGTATCGGTCGCGTTTTCGCGAGTCCCAGCCATTGTCACAATGCCACCGTTGTTTTCCTTGCGAACGAGGCTCCTTGTTTCGAGAGTGGTCCCAGCCTTTGCTCCGATCCTCCTCCGCTTCCCCTCTTCGCCAATCCGGAGACGGAGAACCCCACTGAGGGCCGTCGTCGTGATTGTCCAACGAGCCCCAACCCTGTGACTCGTTGCGACGCGCAGCCGAGTGGCCCTGGACAAAGTCCCTCGACGTCCGTTCCCTGCCACCGCTTTGAAAGTCTTTGTCATAAGAAAACCGAGATTTCCGTTGGTCGCCCTCTCTCGAGTCTGCATTAGCAGCATGATAGCTATCTCTACTGCCCCGATAGTGGCCATCCGAAGCATGCTGGTGAAAATGCTCTTGTGGGTCAGCATGGGATGAAGGACCATCTCTGCTCATGGTGAAGGTCGAAGTCGACCT
This sequence comes from Leccinellum albellum, assembly GCA_038090015.1. Taxonomy (NCBI): domain Eukaryota; kingdom Fungi; phylum Basidiomycota; class Agaricomycetes; order Boletales; family Boletaceae; genus Leccinellum; species Leccinellum albellum. Next base: position 4,689 of record JBBPLX010000172.1, on the reverse strand, counting down.
GGATGACGACGGAATGTATGTGTCCGTGTGCTGTTGGTATGATGAAGGACGAGAACGCCCGAAGGCGTCCGTCTGTGCGTCTTCGGGTCGTGAGACTGCCATTTGAGCCAATGCAGTGTCGTCGTCGTTGCTGGCATTTTTGCCGCGCTTCCGCTTTAATCTGTTTTGCGAAGAGTGCATAAGCAAGTATATGTTGTAGCTGAGCTTCGAGTCGATGTGGAAGGATGTGGGACGAAGGGAGAAGCAAAAAAAAGTGTGTTGACCAAGCCAAAATGAATTCCCCCCTTGTAGTTGAGGAAACAAACGGTGTCACAGCACTCGTGCAGCAAAAAAGCAAACAAACGCTCAAATCACAAACACTTTTGGCAAAAGAGAATGAGTGAGTGAGAGCGAGAGAGAGAGGGAGATGTTCAGCGTTCGGTTGGGCGGAACCACGAAAAACACGACGAGGACTTACATAACTGTGAAAAGCGAAGTTCAGGAGAGATTTGCAAGCATACCAGCACTCAGAGTCAACCTTTGTACGTATAACGAGCCTAGCCTGTTATTGTTCTTGTGGTGTGGAGGCCAGCGACCGAGTCGTTTCACGTGGTGGCGGTTGTCAAAGCGGACTGGCGCCAAAACACACTCGGATTCTTCACAACATCAAACCCGGTCCCAGCGAGGCCCAGCGAGCAGAAAATGAACTAACAGCGCCGAAATGGTGGTAGTTCGGTTGACTGAGAAATGTGTGAGCTCGTAACATTTATCATAAGAAATTCCCAGCTGCCATCTGGAATATCATGGTGAGTGCAATCAACGAGGCGTGGCGCTCGACACATGTCGCCGCCTAGACTACATGCTATTCGTATACTACTGTCAGAGAAACTCTCATTGATTTATACATTGTGCGAGTCGAGTCTCAGCGTCATCTCCCGGGGACTCGTTATCTGCACCTCGCAGTATTTCTAGCGCGCGAGCATCATGCTGCATAACGAAACGCGCAAACCGTAGATCTGTCGCGCGGTTGCCTCTTCTCGAAGCGCGCGCATTCCGCTTCATGATCGAAGAGGCATTCTGGGATTTGGAATATGTCGCTGGGCCGCGAGCAGGAGCAAACAACTGCGGGGACATGTTTAATGTTTAATGGCGTAATCATCGTAGATCCGAACAATGATCACCTTGACTGTTGTATCGATGCCGCTGACCGCCACGAGCGGAAGAGTAGGATGGCCTTCGATGACATTGACGACGCTGCCATCCCCCTCCAAAACGTCGACTAGGTCGCCAGATGATTTCTTCCAGATAAAAAAGTTGCCGTCGTCTGAGCCAGAGGTGACATATTCGTCACAAGGACCCAAAAAATTCACTGTGGATGCGACATCAATCACCCACAGCAAATACATGCTGCCTCACCTTCTGAATAGACTCACCGTCTTTGACCGTCTCAACATTGCAGTGCCCAGAGAAACGCATGCGAGGATAAACCACGGGAACTTCAGAGTGTGCGTCTAGTACTACACCCATCCTGTCGTCATCATCATTGGGCTCGTCCGACATCGTGTCGTTATCATCTTCACTGTCGCTGAATAAATCGTCGACCTCCATCCCAGTGTCTTCGTCTTCTTCAGGAGTCTCCTGTACCTCTTCGATGTTTTTACCAGTAACACTGGTGCTCCTTGAAGTTACCCTGGACGGCAATTTGGCCACGTCTCGTCTCTTGTCTGAATTGGGAGGCAGAATAGATGCCAGTGACTGCTTATGTGCACCAGGCTCGTCTCGCGTGGAGTACAAGTACACCGCATCCGAATTGTATGCTGGGACATGTTCATCACGAAGGCATCGGGGCTGATCATACCAAGCACTCACACAGAAGGAGCTGTCGAATTAGACCATCAGCACAACTATCACCAATCGTTTTTTGTTCTTTGAAAACGTACTTCATGTCCATTATAAGCTGACATTCGCGCTCCGGTTATATGTTCATATCCCTTCGCCTCTCCTGGAGCTCGAGAATGTCTAGAGAAACGTCGAACACATGTTGTCAAATCATTGACAGCGGGTGACATTCCCCATTCTTCCCGTAGGCGGCGACCGACCTGACGTCGATCAAAGAGGTAAGCCTTGAGAACGTGTGTTAGGCTTAAAGTTACTCTGCAAAACAGCAATACTCACGAAAGGTGATTCGCCGGCCACCACAAAATGATAAGGCGTCAAAGGGGAGAGTGCAATCGTGGAAAGATCGTGAGGTAACTTAACCAGAGGTGCGGGGCAGCCACCCCCGGAGCAGGAGTGTAGCGTTCGGAGGTCATGTTGACGCACTTCCCCATCCTAGTAGTGTGGAACATTTTAGCTGATCCGGGTAAGTTTTGTAGGCATGGATACATACTTCGGCTACCGTGAGGAAGAAATCGGGGCTATCCTCTGTGACGATGCGTTTCGTCCTGTCGGAATGACAACGTAGTACACGAATGCATGCTTGTCTGGTGGAGTAGCTCATCTCATTGCCCGAAGGAGAACGCCCAACTGACTCGCCAACATCAAACACACGAACTTGCTTGTCACCTGCTACTGTTGCGCTAATGAACATCGGATGAGCAACCACGAGTTACGTGCGGAGATAAACGATTCACATCCTCGTAGACGAGGGTAGCATATGTGCATTGAATACATTCGCGGTGTGACCAGTGTCTATCACACTCTGGCAATCGAAAGGATATTCGTTTTGGGCGTTCGAGGAATGATCCATTCGCCAGACTCGCAACCTGGCGCACGAGACATCATGAACGAACGAAGGGTGATCATGACGTCTGAATACTGACTGTTGATCATCCCCGCTGCTGAGGAGAAGCTCTCCATGCCGTGCCCAGCTTAGGGCGTTTACACATCTGTCATAAGGTTGGGGTTGAGGACTAGGGGTCGAAAACCTGCCAACATGCTCACCCGGTATGCCCATAAGTATCACTTCCAAGGACGTTCACTCTATCAAGACGTCGAGCCCACACGTTGCTAGCTATTTGTTGCTTCCAGAGCTGCAATCGTGCTGTGGATGGGACTATTTCGTGATGGAAGCGAGGCAAGGTTGATTGATGAAGCTTGTCCACATCCATGATTAGCATACTCTCCCGTATACAGACCCTCAGATAGAAAAACGATCGTTCCTACTATTCCAAGGTGAGATGGTGGTCAATAGGAATCTAATGGAGGTGGCGAAGTCTCTCATTTCCAATTCGACTAACACAGGCAGCAGTCTCGTATATACGGGAGTATACAAAAATTGTAAATATGGCGATGAACCTCGGTCTCCAAAGATCAAGCATATCGTCAGACTTGAGCGAGAGGGAATCTGCATAGTAAGAAATGATCTGCAGTGCACAATACGATCTTACTTGGCGGTGGCAAAACCAACGGCATCTCTCCCCAAGTCATATACCGTGTAGTAACGTCTGAGGAACGCATCGCCTAGGAGAAAATCAGCATACATTCTTGTGCAATCATATCAGTCTTACCAATGATCCAGATGGAGCCACCACCGGGCAGGTTGATGTCAAGACCAGTGAAGGCGGAAATGCATGTCCCTTGAATTTCAAGGACATAATCGCTACCCTTCAGGGGGTATGGTTTGTTGTCGAAGAAGAACGTCAATTCCGGCAGCGAGGGAACCTTCGAACAGTCGACTGTATATTGACCATTCCACGAGCGCTTGGCACCAATTTGAGTGTTCAACATCTCGGCAACATCGGTAGGCAGAGCAATCAAGGAGGTACCTAACAAAGTGAGCATTGTGTCAAGAATAGTGCCATGACTTGAGCATACCAGTATCAATAGCACCGCCGGTGTTGTCGAGTTCGAGGACATCGTCCCCAAAGGACACCTTGTTAAGCTCAACTTCCCAGTAGGCCTTGCGGCGAACAGGGGCATAAGTGATCTTGCCACTGTAGGCGGAGTGGTCGATTCCACCAAATGTGGCCATGCCACCATCCTGCTCTGAATCACCGATGCGGAAAGAGAACACAGGCTCGTCGAGAAGACCTTGATCGATCATTTGGTAGAACGGAGGGACTATGCCGTTCACCGAAATAGTGTCATAGGCGAGACCCAAAATGCCATCGAACCTGGTTGGATACAGCGTCAATCAAAGTCACGCGACAGGGTAGAAGATACGCACTTTCCAAAGGCAAAGGCGAGTCCAGGCTCCTTAGTAGCTTCGGCGAAATCTTGCTGAGGAATGGAAAGATCACCAATGTGGAGTGTATCCTGTGAGACAAATCCCTCCATCGAACCAGACCCATATTGGATGGAGAAGGAGGATCCATTGGCTCTGTACGAGGACGATGCACCCGAGTCGTACTTGGCATGGAGGAAGCACGCAATGGAATTGCATTGCTTGCTTGGTACCCAAAGATTACTGGAGCTACGAGCAGACATGAGAAAAGCACGACCATGAAGGAGGGGAATAAATACCCAGTGTCAAGGATGACTGAGAAGGTCTGAGGTGGGGAACCAACATTAATCTCGGTGTAGTATTGGGCATTCATGAAGTCTGGGGGAAAGCTGAGTCTGGTTTCGAATGAAAAAGGGGACATGGCGTACTGGAGAGAGGAACATCATGGCCCCCCTTGAGCAAATCCTCCTGTGTCCAGAAGAGGTCGCCTTCTTTCAGGCTGGGGTGTACTTGACGACCTGCGCCGCCTGCGCCAAAGAGAGGGA
>JBBPLX010000171.1:0-41146 GCA_038090015.1 Leccinellum albellum | reverse complement strand
ATAATCTGCTCTGGACACCCCCCTACCGGTCAACCCTGCTCTGAGTAGTAAGTTCCGTGTTCATGAGGTTTTGATACACCCCCGCGCTGGTGCTAAGGTTCCATGCCACTTTTTCAGAACGAGGGCATAGCCAAAGTTGTTGCTCTGTTCACGCCGGCTGCTCCGCCATACTCCGAATCGTATGATTTGTTATTCGTGGCGCTGATACCCCCGCTGACTCGGACTCTGTTCTCAGGCTGTGTGGCTCTCGCAGATGCCAACACATCCGTCGCCGAGCCTGATCTAGTCATGTCCGACCGTACGACGTTTGTTCTTCCCGGTCACCGTAATAGCGATGCTGCGGAGTGGAAATGCCGCCTCGCTTTCCTGTCCGCAACCAGCAAGCAGTGGAACCCTCGCAACCTGGAATCGATGTGGTACGAGGCCTGGCAGAACGCGCTCTCACTGCTTGTGGCCGACCGACCGACCCTCTCCGTTGCGCCACAACTATATATATGGTACGACGCGTCGCCCGGTTTCAAACCCCACACCACCCCCGGTCCTGGCCATCTCATGTCTGCCGACGACAAACGCCCGGGAATCAACACCTTGCCGGGTCCGAGTCGCAACGTCCGAACGGTTACCTTGACCTCGATACACAGCACCTCCGTGGCCTCGAAGCACAATCGATTTTGCATACCGGATTTCGCTGTTACGCGAAAAACTTCCATTCCACGACCAGACAGCCCGAGATCAAATGACCTATCTGAATTCTTCTCTCGGAAGATCATCTATGTCGGTTATCCGCTCCTTGTTGAGCTTAAAGCTTCTGCACACCGCACCAACGACACTCGCAGGAGCTTGGAGAATGCTATAGACCCGATGAGGCTAGCTCGCGATCAAGTCCAACATCAGGCTTACTGCCTATTCCAGATGTACCCACACCAAAAATCTGTGATCCTCCTAGCGATCACGGGACACTGGTGGTCCTACTCCATTTTTTCTAGGGAGGGTGTAAGGAACCCCTCCGCGTTCTCGATGGGCTCGGACAAGTCGGACAGTGAAGACGTTGACATGAATCTCTCGCTAGACCAAGACGATACGTTAGAAATTGAAGACTACGATGACGATGGCGACCTCGTGGGGGATTTGGACGGAGCTCCCGAATTCCACACTGTACTCCCCGTCGATCAGCTTAGAGGCTGTACGAGACAGGAGAATGGTCTAAGTTCCTGCTGTATAGAAGTCCTGCTTCCAACCAAATTCTTAGCCTCTTACTTGACAGGTTAGATTACATTGTGCTCAATGAATGTGGGGGGAGATTGGGGTAGTTGATAGTTCCGGTACATTACTTTATCTTATTTTTCGAGGACATCTGGGATTTGTAGAGGAGTTAAATCACCGCCTAAACTCAGCTGGTATCATACCGCTGTGCCGCACACGTGATATGGAGTTTGGAGTTGGGTACGCGCTGACTCGGAAGATTCAGGAAGAGCGCTTAGGCTAAGGCTAGTATCTATGGTGGTATTAAGGTCTGTGTACACACTTTCTATGGTCCTCGATCCTCATCCCGGATTCACTCGACCACATTCCAATGCATTTTGCATCATCCCCGGGCCGACACCGTCCTGATTACCCTCGCGTGTCTCAAACGGGAGCGCATGACCTTCGTCGAGCGTAGATTGGAGCTTCTCAATCTGGAGGCGGTGGTATGGTCCTCCTACTATGCACCTTTTCGGTCATTGCTTCAAGTTCGCTCCCTTGTCGACGTCGATGCAATCGTATTACACTGGCAGTAACAACCCAAAATTCCTTAAACTATCATTACAAATCTAATCATCGAATCCTCGAATCAAACGACCTATTCGACGTCTTCAACCACCATAAAATGATCCCAACCATGACTATCAATATGATACAATCTCCCTCTCGCACCGTCAAACTTCATTCCCGCATCATATCTACACGAGAGGAGTCGCCGAAACACCTTGTCTTGGGCTGCTTGTGTCCCTGCCTTCACCTCGCCGCCATAGACAGCCACGCATCGATCCCCAGTAGCATCAATTGCCAACTTGACGGCCGCTTTTATGTGAGATTGGTTGCCAATCCCATCATGATATACCGCGACGGAGAGACCCCTCGCATATCCTTCGTCGGAGATATCCCAGTACTCGTCGTAGATCGTTGCACCCTTCGCTGGAATAGATCCCTTTACGTCGACACTCTGCCGTCTAATGATCATCGGCAAGATGTCCATCGCACAAGAATCTTGTAGTATCAAATCAACGCAGCAGATGTCGTCAGCATCACGACGCCACTCTCGACTTCGCTCCAGCAACCTCACGTGGACGGACCCAGTGAGGGAGTCAACAACGGAATTCCGTATGACGTCAAATTGTGTGTCTCGACTTTCAAATACTCCTTCATGAGTGAGACGGAGGGCGTCTTTCCCATTCATATCGACATCATGGCGCTGATCATCGCGGACAGCAAAGGCCTGTACGATGATAGACTTACCCGCCTGTCCGCCTGAATAATCGCGAAGAATGATCACATGTGTGTTTGTAAGCTTGATCATGACATTAGGTTCTTGCGTCACAGCGCACATACTCGACCTCGTTTGATTCTGAGAGCTGATGAGCGCTTCACGTGGCACATACCGCGTTTCTAATCACTACGTACCAATGCAAGCCTAAATGGGGGGATTGTATAAAATATGTGGGTGGTAGTGTCAAATACCAAGCGTTGGCCTGGCAGATAAAGGAACCGCGAACCCTTGAACGACGGCATTCCAGTGAAAACTCTGGATGATGGGTCACAAGGAACATCGAAAGCAATAGCGTCACACAGCGATCCAGAGTCTGCATCCCAGCGGAGTTCCAAGAGAGTGCTATTGGTTGTAGAGAATAAGAGGTACGGCAAGTGATTCACACAAAACGAAGACGAAGACTGTCACGCACCACTGTCTGGAGTGCGTAGACCGCGCTAACACATACACAGCCCACCGTCCTTCCCTATGGATTCCTGGACTACTGACCCAGTAAGATATCTCATCATTATGCTCCCATAGGACTGTCTGCATCACATGCGTCCCTGTGTTGGGATCATGGGTGTCATATAATACAATCCGCTGATTTGATTGGCACGCGATAAACCATCGGCCATCGATGAGATGGCCGCAATTGTCAGACTGAATGTCTCCATCAAAAGGGATCTTGCGCGTTGAGAGGACTCGTAGCTGCCGCATCTCCTGGCCCCACGACTGCGCTAGTCGCTCCGACTTGATGAGCGCCTGTTCGAGCAAACGAACGGGGAGTAACCCGGCAGGCGGAGGCATAAACGGCACGTTTGCGCGCAGAGTCATCCAAATTTTTAGTTCGAAAGTGACGGCACGGAACAGCTTTGAAACCTGCAACGAAGAGAGGGGGTACGTGTTATGATAGACCTGAGCTTGCAGATAGGCCCATGACAGAGGAAAGGCTCACTGTTCGCCATCGGATAACGTCCCTGGAGCTCGTGTATCCAAGAATCTGGAAAATCAGTTCCGTCGGAAGAATGCAGACTCTGACCATCTTCGTCTTCGTCAGAGTGACTTGAATAGGGGTAGTAATAACTCTTAAGCTTGTGCGCACGTGATCCTATTTGCGACACAATACCCCTATCTCCCAATGATCCATCTGTCCACCCAAACCGTCATGTAAGTCTTAGCAAGAATACAACTGGTCTGTGTTGATTGCCTTTAAGGTCAGAAAAAACTCCTACCAATTCTCCGTCCGCTCACAAGGATCATCCGCCACCTGCTGCATATCGGATGCGCGTTCGTCCCCACAACTACCGTGTCTATGGGTACAAAGTCAGCGGAAAATGGTTTTACGATTTTGCAAAGGACCATAACATCGGTCAACCAGAATGGGAAAGACATGCAATGGAAAGTGCAGTTATCGAGCACCTTCGCTTCCGAGCCTGCTTGCCAGAGTTTGAAATATATTCCATCGATGATCCGGTCGATACAGTTCGGGGTTATAGTGTTTGTTTTGCAATTGCATCCAATTGGAATCAAAAACGACGTGATCTAGTATCTAGTCGGCTGCCAAGGTGGAAGGCCATTTTATGCACAGAAGAGGAGCCTCGGTGGTATATGCCCGATAGAAAGCCGCTGGAATTCAACTAGTAGACACGGATAAAGAGCCTTGAAAGTTGGTGATATGCATGTGCCCCTTCACTAAATTGTAGTAATACATTCGATCTTGAAACCTCGTAGTTGATATCATGGTCACTGATTGGCTCCTGTTTTGTGACTTGGACTCAGATCAGTGAATATTTGAATCCTCAAATGAGTTACATCCCCCTTACATTGTCCGATGTCTTCTATGTAGGCTATAGTAGCGCCCTGCCCGATGCTTCAATATTGCTTACTGTACTAGTACTAGTCTGTGGCAGCACACATAGCTCACTATAATTAATCATAGCACCCGTAGTCGACGGTAGGTATCACCCAAACCGGATCAAAAAAGCCTACTAGACGTAGTTGAAACATTTCTACGTTGTAGAAAAATGTCACTAGCTCAGTCATCATCCGACTCCACATGCCACGTATGTGGGTGTCACGGTCTTAATCAATCACAGGACTCATAGCTAGTAGAGAGAGGGGGGAAACCGTACTTTCTTGGTCGCATTTGGAATGGCCAGTTATGGTAGTGGGCCTAGTAGGATGAGTGGCGGCTCAGCGCTCAGAGTCAGGCTATTGTCAGTGGCCCAGCCAGACTCGGACACCCTCAGATTCTTCGAAAAGCGCATCAAACACGGTGAGAGTAGGCGCGAGACTTCGGCGACCTCACTGGCAAGTCCACGAGCGCAATCTGATGTTCTGGAGGCCCTGTATCATTATCTCATACATCCGTCAGCGCAAACGGCTTTCGAACAGGAACTCAACGAAGGTTGTCCAGCCCATCAGCTGCTGCTGTATTTGTTGTTGTTGCTGGTTCTGGGTGTCCTCATCCTCACCCTCACAATGGGCCCTTTGCCTGATAGCATCGATCCACCCCATCGTCAATTTGATCAACACGAGCCATAGATCGTTATCTATGCGTTCAGTGCTTAGATGGCTACCAGCCTGGGGTAATCGATGATCGTGTGCGAGGGCAGTGCTCTTGGTGCGCGCTGTATCTTTGACAAAGAAAGAGTGTACCTGAATGGTAGATACAGAAGAGATGATGCTAGTACGTGGGTGGGCTAAAAGCTGAAGGCTTTTCCCGCCCGAAACTGGACTTTGTGCCGTCGGGGCGAGCAAGCTGTGAGGGTGGGCTGGGCAGCGAACAGCTACGCTCGAACGACAGGCTCGAGTGAAGCAGCGTCGGACAAAGCTTGAGGGACGAGGCCTATGAGAGGATTGGTGGGCGGGTGCGAAAATGACGAGCGAAGCTATGACTACGCTGGAGCGGAACGCCACCGATGGCGGAGATACGAAGTGAGCAAAAGAAAGGAAGGTGAGCGCTGAGGCACTTGGCTTCTCACGCATAGACTAAATCCTACGCAGGCTCGCGCCTCTGAGTCGCCTTACATAGCAGACCAACTAGAGCTCCTCCACCAGGAACCACTGTCCACGACTCGGAGCGGACACGCTTGCCTGATCTTGATCTTGGTAATTCGCATTGCATGTATCAGCGACTCTCTCTGGGCGATGTCCCAGGATTCAACTAGAGAGTGCTGATCGCGTCCTACGTTGTCTGTCTGTACATGGTCAGTAATTCATGCATCCAGTGTGCCAGGCGGGTAGCTTCTCCTAGGTTTGATGTAACGAGCCTCCCGTCTCGTGCCTAACGCCTTTCTTCCTGTCTTGGTCTGTGTGGGCCCACTTCTGCGCGTTTGAACATGCACCTATACCACTATGTAGCGGGGCACTGTGATCTCTGCCCGACAGGTCGGATGCGTGTGCAGCCGTCTGAACCCGGCAGGCGATGACAGACCGCGTCACTGAGCACCATCCTCCCCCGGCGATGTGACTATAGGACAACACATGACTGAAGCATCATGAGGACATACCTTGCTGGTGCACGAGTCAGCACGAGCACCTCTCATGACACCGTGGCATCGAAAGAGGGTACCAGCCAAGTGTACGATTATTTGCATGGTGCACACCGACGTCTGCGCTGCGCATGAGCACAGGCCGCGCTTGCCTGTATGCTGCACGGTTCTTGACAAGAATATTGACAACTTTATAGTGGTCTCTGACACAGATGGCGGGCGTGCTTAATCCTCTTGGTTGCTAACCTTCTTCTGATGTGGGACTGGCAGCTTGACAGTCATTACACGTCGCTCTGCAACTCTTGCCCCAGCATAGCATAAACTGTGTGAACCAGTCCCGACGTCGGTAGTAGTCTGCTGAGATGCAGGTTCTCTGTTCTTCTGTCCTCAGCAGATCATGGCGCCATCGTCGTATCGGCTTCAACATCATGCCATGATAGGAAGGGGCCAAACTGGAGAATCATGATGCAACTCAGCGGCTCGCTGATTTCTCGACACTGGACCGCTTGAGTCAACACAACTTTAATAACAAACATGACAAACATAGATATTATGCTTGTGGACAATACAATGCCGTATCTCACACAACTCGAGCAGTTTCTCACCACTTTTCGTGAGCAGGTCGTACTGTGGGTGGATATATATAAGTGCAGATTCTCGGTAAGGAAAGGCGGGCGAACTTACAATCAATCTCCCAGGCCCACGCTGAGCTGTCTTGCTCGACGAGGTTGAGGTAAGCCTGTATGCGCCCAATGGCAATGAGGCGATATTTCCATCGAGAAAACCCGCCCACTAACCTTCGCAATGGAATCTGGGTTAAGGCGGGCATCTGCATTAGCCTCCCACGCAGGGTCATTGCGGAACCCTCTCGCGCGGTCGGTTAGGATACCTCCATCAATGACGCTCTGTAAATTTTAAAAAAGCAAATGTGCAAGATCAGTTACTTGTACCTCGTTGTGCCCCAGGTGATGGAAACTCACGTGCACAACCTGCGTATACGCACCAAAAGTCAGCAAGGACTAATGAAAGATAATTCAGAGGTGCCAACATGGATGTTCTGTTTTCCAAATTCTTTGGCCAAGCTCTGGGACAACGCTCTGATACCGAATTTGCCAGCTGCGAACGCACTCGTGACGGTGTTCCCTCTGATCGCAGCCGTGGCTCCTGTGAAGATCAGAGTGCCTCTCTTTCTGGTGCCACCCTTTCCGCCTTCACTTGGCTGTTCAAAGTCATTCTTTGTGAATTCGAGCATGGCTTCTCTGGCGAAAGCAAAGGCGGCGAGCACATTGGTATCCAATGATTCGCGCACTTCCTCCTCGGTGATTTCCAAGAATGGCTTCCATATGCCATATCCAGCATTGAACAATGCAACGCGGAGGGGAGAATAAGACACCGGGAAACGGGCCCTGACGTTGGAGAATGCCGAGCGGATTGAGGCCGGAGTGTAATCCGAGACTGGGAAGGGTACAGCCTGACGAAGAGGTCTCGACAGGACTAAGATCAGGCAAGGTCAACTCGCACCTCTCCACCGTTCTGATTGATCTCGTTGGCGAGCTTGTCGAGATGCTCAGGCCCGCGAGAAATCAATGCAACTCTGTACCCCAGCTTGCTGAACAGACGACTTGAATGATGGTTAGTCTCCGTCACATTGAGTTGGTCAAGGGAGACCTCACGCTGAAGAAGCCCCGGTTCCTACGTGGGAATGAGTACTGCTGATTCCTGGAGACCACCGTGCAGACTACTGAGTACTGACCTGAGCCATTTCCAATACCAGCAACGACGAACAATGGCCGAATAGCAGACATATCTTGTTGAATATGTGCGACGACTGGGTCGTATTTATATGCAGTCAGGCCAATCGGGCAGCTTAAATGGCATGAGTCAGCCCGAGTGTGGATCACAAATAAATTAGTCACAAGAGGCCTAGCTCGATGTGGCGCAATCGAGAGCTGACATTCCACGAAATGACGAATCATGCGATTGACTTTGTTTATTGGTCTAGAAAGAGCTTGAAGGTGCTCGTCATGATTCTACTGGTTCGACGTGCAGACATGTCCAACATTGCTGTTCTGCTAGGCGTCAGGCTGGTAAATGATTGGAGGCGTGGGGGACGGGGTGCCAGTGACGTGTGAGCACTGAGAAACAAACGGAACAATCCAGTATGGCACCAACCCTGGAAGGTCTTTTTTGTTGGGCACTGATGGAACGGGCCCGGGCGAGGTAGGCAAACAATGGCTCATTCACTCTGTTGTTAAGCCCATTAGGCCAAATAAGAACAAGCAACGCGAGGCCGAACGGGTCAGCTGTACAACCAGGCTCAGCTATTGACCCAGGAAGTGCTTGTGTATACGCTGTATACCAGTCAAACCACCTTGCCATTCGTTTGAACCCTCAATCTAATGGAGCTAGGGTCCCCCTTGACTACGAGTCTACCAAGGCTTTGGTTTAGCACCTTGGTATTGTATTATACCCTCATCTTGTGAATCATCTGCGAACCTCCCTCGAACCATCATGGCGTCCGTCCGCGTCAGATGTGGTTGATTCTGCACTAACTCAAGATGATTTGGTAATGTATGGTCATCAGTGTCGCGACTCTTCTCCAGACAGCAGTTGCAAGGCGTCGGTTCTTCCATAGAGACATTGCCTACGTCGGTCAAAGGCAAAGAGACTTGGAATGTGATTGCATACCACATAGTGTGCAAAGTGCTGAATGCGACTCCATGAGATTCCAATATCAACATTGCGCAAGCCGAAAAACTCACTACAGCATGTAAAAAATCCACAGAGTACATCACAGCAATCCATACCTACGGCCGAGGTATATTGTCTTTTTCGAGGTAAAAGGGTATTCTTGAGCTGAGAAGGATGAGCACAGCCGTACCGTACCAGCACCGCCATGGCTATATATACCAACTAGACACAACAACATTGAATCAAGGAATCAGCGTTCCCGGAACTACTATTAACCTTTGAAGATGGCGAGGAAAGATCGAGTGGAGGGAATGAGGATTAAAATCCGACCCCCATGGTGCCTGAAACAACTTGAAGAGATGAGCTTAGCAGGGGCGTTTAGTTCACTGAGTACATCATCGTTTATGCAGCCTGTCTCCATGTACATCTCTGTAAGTGTAAGTTTTGCACAAAATATATTCTTTCGGGAGAATGATCCGAAACATGAACCTTTGGACCAAACACCTCTTCAACCGCGCTGGACTCGAGCGTATGTCTGTCGCAGAAGAATCACGAGGTGGAACATGGGTTCCTCGCTCGAAGAGGACATCTAGGAATTAATTGGACATGAAGATGTCAGGAAAGGTCGATTCTGTGACTTATTGCGTTTGAACCAGTGTTGGGGAATGAGATAAGGTATTGGTATTTGAGGCAATCGCGCATTCAGATGGCATACTGAGCTTCGTAAATGATGTCCGCACCAAAGGAGACAGGGGGGTCAACGAGTCCAGCACTGTCTTTTTTGTCAAAAACGATGTCGACGTCACCAGTCCAAAGGGTGCCAGTGGCTGCTGATGTGTTTAAGCCTGCGCCGGCGCAAGTCGCGACTCACGGATAGGTGAAGGTGCTTCAAGGTATGAGACTCAGTAGGGAGTTGGATGGTAGGACCAGAGCTTGTAGATGGTCCTTTTTAAGCTTCAAATCAGTGGGCGATGAGCGCTACCGGTGTGAGTCAGCGGACTACTTAGGCACGCTCGAACTTGAAGGCGTCGAATCGGATGCGTTGGTCATCGTCGTGGGGTGGCAAACATGGGGTCTGTAAGGCTCGAAGTCGCGGCGGAAGACACGACATCGGCTGTCGGACAGTGTGTCACGGAGTCACGACTCGACTCCGACCCAATAACCCCTTGTCTGCATCAGCGTGCTCAACATCGACCCTCATCGACCTAAATTCGCCTCAGTTCTTCAATCAGAACATGCGTATTACCATCTGGTGAACACGCTCGCACGTCGGAACTCGTGGAAGGGAATGCAGGTCCAGCCGAGCTTTCGACATTCGGCTCTATCATCCTATTTCGGTCGTTCAGACAACACGCCTACCAGGCGGGCTTCAATCCCACACAGATAAAAGGTCAGCTGGATGCCCTGTCCCCGCCGACGTTCGTGTAGTTGATTCTCCACAGCGGACTCGGCAGCGCTCGATCAAGTCTTAGAAGTCCTCGCCCGGGCCGACGTATTCAGACTACTTATATGGAGTCAAGGTCTACCCGCTCCCTAACCAGAACGCGAGTCCTCCGATAGAGCAGCAGCTTATCGCGGATACGACTCGTGGGGTTCAGCATCTGTACGAGTTTAAACGGATGCAAGAGAGTAACGCGGTCGTCGCCAACCTCTTGGGTATCCCGGAGAATCTGGGACTCTGCGGTTACATTGATACTCCGTCTCAGACCCCCAGTTCAAATCGGATGTCCAAGATCGCATGAGATGAACGATGATAAATCGGCTGGTGTGGTTGTGTGTACTGTAGTGAGGTACTACGGAATGCTCCATTGGTACGTGCAATTTCAATATCGCCAGTCGGTGGCCCAGAACATATCTCGACATAGACTTCATGGTCTCGGTCAACCCCTCATGACGCATACAAATATCCCGACTGGTCGGTATGAGGGGATTTCCACCCAAATAACGCAGACCACATATGTACCTTTGCGCCTATCCCGAGAGGGTATGCGTTATGAGAGGTCGAGGACCGTACTTTTTGATCTCCACTTCATTTCCGTTTCTCCTTATCTATTTCACAGAGCCAGACCGTTCTAGACTGATACATCGTCATGACATCATAACCACGTGTGTAATTCACATTCGACTTACTAATTGACTGGTTGACTGTGATCTTGACATACCAAGCATTTAGTATGTTCATCGTCGGATAATCTTCGGCATGCTCCTCAACGTCCGACTCGTGTCGTGACTTGTTGCAGACACAAAGTTCTCAATGGCTTCCACTAGGAGTGCCTGTATCGCGATTATACTGTCGGTGGCAGCACGTTTGCCATATTTATCCTTTGTGCGTGCGGCCGGAAAAAAAGACATTATACGCAGAACTCTGGCTCCACCACAAGCACCATCATTATGACAGAGCAGAACCATAACCGGATCAAGTTGACGCCGCGCGATAAATCTAGGCCTCTCACCCTCTTCTTCAAGCAGGAAGCCTCCTCCTTCCTGGCACTTGTGGCGCCCCACTACGCAACCAATCTATCCGGGGTCGCGCCCTCGTATTACCATGGCCGCCTCTGCAAGTCTGGCCAACTCCCTCGATGGGGCCTGAAATTGGTACCGAACCCTAAACAGCCTCAGATGGCAGCGGTCGGGATAACGCCTCTGATGAGAGCTTTCGCAGGCTCGAAACCATGCCGCTCCTGTATTTGACTACTCGTAGTGTACATCGCTCGCCCGATGGTCCAATCCTGATCCTCGGAAAGGGGTGTCCTCACGGGCAAGCAGGGAGGCATGACCGCCCAAGCGTCTCTCTCCGCACACAGATATAGGACTCTGGCCTTCGGCCACCATCCATCACAACGCGAACGGAACTGAACGGGACTAGCAGTTGGAAACAAGGTAATTCCCGACGAAGTTTGGCCGTGCTTCTAGTTACTTACACGAAGCTAATTTTTCCATAGGCTCACCTGGAACGAAGGTTTCTGCGTGCGATTTTCCGAGTCTGGACCGCGCCAGGTCATAGCGCACATGCAACAATGGGATAGAAACTCAGGGCTCCTTCGCTCCTTCGCGTCATTCGTGTCGTTAGCCACTGTTTTTTCGCGATTTCATCTCGTCAGGTTTCATCTCAATTCAGCGCCGTTGTATCCCCAGATCCCGCCGTGCCTCGCGCCGTTGTGTTTTTGGGCTGTCGTCGAGCTTTGCCTCGTCTCAGCAATGTCTCGTTCTAATCCATAGCATTTGAGCTTGACGTGCCCGCCAACCACCTCACCTTCAGGGCGCCAAGGACAATTAAATTCACATTGCAATATATTTGGATCGTGAACATTTGAACCCCACAACCCCAAAATCTCGGAACGCCTTGGGTGTAAAGTGTTCATAGCCGCTCAGAAATGTCCGCCCGTCTTGGGTCCGAACCGAGTATGTAAGTATTGGCAACAGGAACTTCGCTGACAGGGACTTTACGCCGTTAATTCTTAGCACTATTTCGTAGGCCCTCTACAGTCAAACCCCTGTTATGAGGGGTTATGTGTTATACAAGGAACGCGTCATGAGGGGTTA
Organism: Leccinellum albellum; assembly: GCA_038090015.1. Classification (NCBI taxonomy): domain Eukaryota; kingdom Fungi; phylum Basidiomycota; class Agaricomycetes; order Boletales; family Boletaceae; genus Leccinellum; species Leccinellum albellum. The sequence continues at coordinate 28,909 of JBBPLX010000171.1, read as the reverse complement.
CACTGTAGTTCATCTCCGGACTCGAAGACGTATTTAAACCCTCACGATTTTACAGCAAAACCCCATTCATTTGTGAATCTTCTGCTCTTCAAAACTCGACATGTTCATTCTTCCACCTAGCGTCAAAGCCGCGATTGCCGCTGCTACCTTTTTCGAGGGTTTGTGGATATTGATACGTTGTTCCCTGATCTTTTTCTCAATCTTGTTTAACCCAAACAGCCCTCTCCCAAGAGTGCACTCGCCATGGGACTGTTAAGCAAGGTGATACCTGCGACAGGATATCTGCCAGATATGGCGTCTCCACGTAAGCCACGCGATTATCGGTACACCTGATGTCGGCAGCTCACTGCACAATTTGTGATCAATAGCTTTCAGCTCGCACATGTGAATAGGGGCATCATCGATCAGGATTGCAACAATCTCCAACCTGGCGAGGTGAGGTAGCCTTACCCCTATGCTATCCAGCGAGACTGAACCAGTGACCTGGATGCCACATAGGTCCTGTGCCTTGGTTTTGAAGGCCAAGATTGCAGAGATGTTTACGTTGTGCGGCCTGGGGACATCTGCAATGACATCGCGAGGAGGCACGACATCCCAGTGCAAGTGTTGCACATGAACAACCCGAACGTGAACAAGAATTGTACGAACATATATCCCGGAGAGGTCAAGCTTTTACACTTTCTCGTGACTACCGGAGGGTACTCATTGATTGTCCCTACAGGTCCTGTGCGTCTCTCGCAATGAGTACAATTACGGCCCTCGCTTGGACTAGCAAGCTTGAACTCGAAGATGTTCAGGATAAGCGCGCCAAAAAATATGATCGGGATCGAAGATAGTGTACGAATATGGATATGACTGTATATTGGAATTCCAGTGTTTCATAGCGCTCTCTGTGTGTCAACAGTAATCCTAAGGAGTTGGTGAGCACAACGCCCTCGCCACACAACTAAAGGCACGTCGCACGCTCGAATGAAATGACCAGGCAATCTATCATTGTTCAGTACTTGGATGCCGAGCGTCAGTACGTCTTCGGTCGTCCCAGATTCTCCGGAGCAGGCAAGAGGTTGGCGACGCTCTCTTGCATCGGCTTAAACACCTCGTACAAATACTGAACCCCACGGGTTGTGTCAACGATGAGCCGCTGCCCACTCGGCGGATTCGCGTTTGTCTTAGACGTCGGCGAGGGCTTGCAAAACTTGACGAGCGTTGTCAAGTCTACTTTGAAGAATCAGCTACACGGACGGTAGGGCATCCGGGTGACCTTTTGTCTGTGAGGGATTGACGCCTGCGTGCTGTATGTTGAAAGCTCAGGCTGGACCTACATGCCATCGTTCAACGAGTTCCGTGCGAGCACTTTCACTTTCCATGGTATGATCCTGTTTGAACTTGAGGGGGCTCATGCAGATTCCCAACGAGAGTCAACGCTGAGCCTCTAGTATTCAGTGTTAGTTGCTTCCTAAGACGGTCACAGTCCCGGGGAGGAAGACGAGAGAATTGCGAGAAACAACGCCGGTGGTGATGACAAGGGGGCATTTCAAAAAGTGGTTGGGTCGAGCTCGTCGTAACTCCGTCCACTGGCATGACGATGTGTTTTCCGCCCATCGCCATGCAGAATGTCTACGATCGAGAGATCTGAGATTCCCACGCGCACTAGACACCTGGAAACCTGCCAGTGCCACCGCGGCCGGTCGAGGGGGTGAGCAATGCAATGATCCTTGTTCACACACAAATAGATCTACTACTGTCATCCTGGATGGACCTGGGAAACAAGTCGCAACGCGGCTCCGCTTCCACTGTAAAAATATCTGAGAGTCAAAAAACCAAACTTATAAGCAATGTGAACACCGGTACTACTACCACCTCGGCGCCCCGAATCATATCACCGCCATGACGGCGCGACGCTACCTCTTCACCGCCTGGGAAAGTCATCACCGAGACTGAGAGCGAGTGTCTGCAGGACAGCATCCTCGGCGGGCGGCCCGTATATGACACGAATGCATACTAGCGTTGCTATTGCCGGAGTCGCTGCCATACTCCTCGGGCGACGTTCGGCCTTTCTGGCATGCCTCCTCCGACTCATTGCCCACGCTTTCAGGATCCTACGTGGGTGCCTGACAAAAGTGCACCCCGAGGCAGGTCCACACGGGGCTGACTCTTGGCCATCAGTTACAAATGGAGTTTCAAGTATATGTTTTTACACTGGCAGCAGCAAACTACGGAGAATGCACAAACCTCGGAATTTTATGTAACTTGAACAATCGACGCCGAATCAGGTGGTTAGTGGGCGGCCTCTCTAATCATAAAGGTGCACCATTGCCAGTGGCACCCCTAACCAGCGATAGACTATGATATCTTAATGACTAGATACTATCCGCGTTTACACTCGATTGCAGGAAAGACATCACTACTGAAACAGGTATATAGTTACTGAGAAAAGACGGCGACCATGAACTATGCATTAACACTAGCACCCACATGTTCGTATGAGGGTGGCGCTTCACCACTCTCGCTCACTAGACCACGCATTAAACGTTCATGCAGCTGGGTGCGGCTGGTCGGCGAGCCCGACGGATTCGACCGACCTCTTAGGAAGGGTGCGAGGCGGTCCTGAGGAACAGGGAAGTTGTCGGCCGAGTGAGAATCTCTTCGCGCATTCGCTCGGCGGCGAGTACAAGGACACGTCGATGCATCTTCTGAGGAGTCGTCTCCTGACCGCGGCACCTCGTCGTAACGTGGGAGAGATGTCCATTCAGACGTGCAATGGCACTGCAAGCAATGGTAGATGAATACGAGCGGTACCAAACATATGACTGGGGACTTACCGACAGGATTCGTATGGGTGCTTGTATCACAATATCATACAATTTCTTCTTTACCGCTCCTTCTTCCTTTTCCACCCGTAATATTATCTTGAGTGTATGGTCAACTATGATGTTGCTCCGCTTGTTTCGGTTCGAGGGACGCAGAATAGAACAGGAATCGGGTACTGCCAATTCATGGCGAATTGTCCATGGTCCCAGCCCTGCGAAGGAAGATGCCACTTCGCTCTCGTCCTCTCCAGGTCTCAAAAATCGATATAGCGGGGACTTGCGGAATACATGCGGCTCATCGGATGCCAGTGGCAAAATGGGCTCGCTATATCTCTGATTCTGATTGTTAGGCTCGACGACCAACAATGTAGCGCGTCGTATGGCATCCGACTGTACTCGTGACCCGGCTTGTGCATAATACTCTGTCCGCTCTTAGAAATCACAGGTATCAGCCAAACCCACCCTATTCCATGAGTTTACTTACCATCAAGATGCACCATTATGCTATGCATTTTGAATCTTGTCAAGGGCGTGATCGTGAGTTGAAACGGCACTTTCCCTCCGACGGGGATATCACGCCCCGTAGCTTGGACACGGTATTGGAACTGACCGTCCCAATCTCGTTCCAAATCGAGGCCCTCTACCTGCTCTGTATCATCGCCCCTTGGCATAGACACGACGACGACCTCCTTTTCAACAGCTATATTTGACTTGAAAGCACCGGGGCGCCTAACCTCAGCTTTGAGTTTCCAAGTGAGCGATCCACGATCAGCCTTGGCCGTAGGCGGCGAGTCGTTTGGGATCGTGAAGAATATTGGATAGGTGTGCGTTCCTGCACTACAAATTGGATCAAGTCACGAGGGAAGGTATGCCAGAGACGGACCTTCAGGAAACAGAACCCAGCCATCACCGGTTTCGTCCACACCATCGTCTAAAGATGGCTCTATGCCTCCGATCTGAGGTGGAGCATCTCTCACACCACAGGTGTTAACTTGGGCTTTGCCCTTCCCCTTTATTAATGATCGTCCGCGCTCCTCCTGTTCATATGACCGACGTCGAGACTCGGCTCGAGGTGACCGAGATCGGACGCGGTCCTTCACCGCCTCGAAGACGTGGACAACCTTTCCAAACGAAAAGCGCGAATGAGATCTGCCCCGATGGCTGTGGTCTGAGCTGCGGGATGAAGAGCCAGTAGCAATACGAGATAATCCATAATATCCGACGTCGGGACGTATTGCAGAAGTGTTGCAGCTTTCACTGTCGTCTTCTGGGATCTCTTGAATGCTTGACGCGCGCGATATTCTAGCCCCGCGCATTGAGCGTATACTGGATGACGATGAGTCATAATGATCATCCTGGTTCAAGCTGGTTTGGGATAAAATGTAAGAACCTAAGGTACTTTATCAGAACTACTCTCGATTGAACTCGTAAATAAAACACCTACTCTGCGATTCTGAAATTCGGGAACTGGAAGCCACAGACAGAGACCTGCCCTCCGGAGAATCAGGCTTAAGGAAGGAGTGTCGATCGGCTGGACCAGGATATGGTGGGGCGGATATTCTATCTAGTCGAGGATTTCTATCGATGACTGTTCCCAGACCATCGGAACTTGACGGTTGGTTGACCCTGGAGCCGGTGGAGCGAGGGTCCAGACTGACACTGCGCTTGTTGCCGAATTGATTGAGGGGGTGATCATGTGCACTAGACTCGGCTTGATCATCAGGACATTGCACTTTCGGTTTCGTAGATGTGGCGCGGTGCCGTGGGCCTGCCTTAAACACTACCGTTGATGCAGAATGAACTTTGTATTGCTCCGTGACGTTGTTGCGAGTGGGCCCACTGCCTATCACCCCCTTAGCACATGGTATACACATATGAAGGGACATGGTGACTGTACCTTGTATGTAGTGAGTAATTGCTCTGGCCCTCAGCTTGAGTTTGATGCTGGATACTTTGGTGGGCTTTGCGAGGTCAAGGGTGAGGAGGCCACGAACGACGGCTGGTGGAAGCACATTATCTTCATATTGGCGGGATGCACGGTCGGGTGTGGTACGGAGCGTCACGGCTGGCTCGGTGAGCCGAATAGACAGGGAGCTCTTCTCGGAGGGCATTGGGTGGTGAAGAAATTTATCATGCAGTGCGCGTCCTTTTAAGCTTACAAGTCACGGAATTTAATGCGCATCTATCGCACAGGATGGGGCCCGGGCCAGGGAAGTATCCAGCTGGATGATGACATACTTCATTAATGACGGTTCCGATGTATGTTCCAGCCGCGCCCCCAGGAACATAGGTGAAATCTTTTTGCATCTCCGACGGAATTTTGTCCCCCGAATCCCATTGGCCCAATGCATTGCCGAGTCGCCGAATCATGAGCCGACGCCGGATGGGCGCCAGTCGGACTTGAAATCCGACACCATGTATCTCAGGGAATGCGAAGAAACTGGTGCTCGGCCCGTCCCTGAAGCTCCAAGGATGCACTTCATGGCCGCCACTGATGCTATGAGGAAACTGGTGTGGGGTATTTCACAGGTAATTGAATGACAGCCACGAAGATGGTGCTAAAATGTTAGTCATCACCTCGGACTACCTCCAATCAGCAATATCTTCCAGTTAATTCTCGATTTATCATCCAATGGCTGTATACCTATTTCTTGGGTGTTCAACAACCGTGTTTCCCGGACACAAGGTACAGAACTGCTGTTATCATATAAGGAGCGGCGTCCTGCTATATCATTTTACAAGGTGAGAGAGGGTAATATCTACTGGGGATATATAACTAGGGAAATGTATCCACGATAGGCAAAACCCAAGCAGAAGCACTGAACGTTTTGACTTCAGGACCTAAGCTTGCATCTTTGTACAAGGCCACGTTAAAATCACCCTCGACCACAAACCGTCAAATCGTGTCATTTATTTTCCACCTCCAGTCCCCGCAGGCATGGGAACGGCTTCGCATCCTGATGAGCAGCCAATGGACCGCCACATCTAACAACTTCAACTGATAATTTTCTTTGAATTCGAGTCTCCTGACCCCGCTGGCACAAGTAATTCACCCTGTTTCAATCACTGAATTCATCACCTATAGGACTTCAAACATCGGGGAAACTCAGGGACTTGGAGGTTCACAAGCTTTCCCTGTGTTTCCTCTTACAACTTGTTCGCCATAATCTCTGGCTTTACCACAGTGTGCTTGGTTGTCCTGGTTCTCGCCTATGTGCCGTTCGAGCGTCTCACCGCTGGTCCTTCCTTCCTTGTCCAAGATCCGTGGTCCAAAGTCACTCTCGTTTGTCCTTGGCACGTCCCTCGTTTACGTTTCATGTCGTCCAGGAAACCTGCTCCAGCTATACCAACTTCCAGTTGGTCAAGCAGACTTTGAATGGCAACGCCCCTACGGTGATCTCGTGCGCTTAAAGACGGTCTTTGGAGCAAGTACAGCCGACTACACACATTGGCATTGGCATGTAAATGTATCCACCGGTTAATTCTAGGTAGACCTATTTTTGGTTGCAGACCCGAAAGCCCTCCAATGGATATTCCACAAGTTGGCCTACCAACATCCAAAGTCATCCAGTATCCGTGCCATGGTTCGATTGATAATCGGAAAGGGGCTTGGCTGGGCTACTGGTATATTCAACGCGCTCGACTGTTTATATTTCATTCTCTGATACAGTACATGCGTTTAACCCTAACCGATGGTTGGATGGGGTGGCGGGCGGAAAGAAGGATATCTCCGTCGGGGTCTACTCAAACTTGTGAGTGTCCATTCTATCGTTCGGGGATCGTGGTCAGGACTGTCCTTTCTTAAACATATGAAAGAATGACATTCATAGGTAGCATCCGTAGGTGCTTGGGGTGGGTGGCGCTTCGCGTACGCTCACTTCTTTGCTAGCTCTATAAACTGATGATACTGAACACATGACAAGCACACTGTCAACAGCCTGATCGAGATCCAGGCATTCCTTGTGGAAATTATTAAGGAGTTTGAGCCTGTGATGACGGACCAAGCTGCAAAGGTCAGCAGGCATCTGTGTGGAGTGATGGTTCTGATGGTCGACGGTGAACCAGAGCATGCTTCACATCTGCTAACTGTGTCGCTCGCTCCTAAGGGGGACGATGTCTAAGGAAAGCCGAGCCGAGGACGTCCATAAACATCTTCCTTGGAATCCATCATGACCGCAGCGTCAGCTCGTTATCCATAGAATGTACTGGTTTTACACAATATTTATCCGTCCTGAATGAATTTCGATGTGACACGAGTGAGGTCCATTAGGAGTATTCGCTACTCTAGAGGCGAATCCGATGCTGGTCGATCGTATGTGCACGATCGATGTCGAAATAGAGTGGCCCATAGATCCCAAGATTGCTTGTGGTTACGTTCATCCAGTCATGATGTCCATCCGATTCGGTAGTGTACGTACTCTATATCATCGTCCACGCAGCTCCTCTCGGGCCACACATCTCTATAAGCTTCACAAAAAATAGACTCTTTCGAGAGAATGATAAGTTCTCGCTGGGATCTGTCCAAAACGCAATCCTTCGGGGCAAAAACCTCTTCGACTGTGCTGGACTCGAACGCGTGCGTCTGTCGTAGAGGGATCACGAGGTGGAATACGGGTTCCTTGTTCGAACTGTCAGGGAATGAAAGGAGATGTTTGAGGCAATCGCGTATCCAGACAGCATGCTGAGCTTCGTAAATGATATCCGCACCAAAGACGATATCGAACGGGGTGGACAAGACCTCCGGCACTGTCTTTGTCGTCGAAAACGATAACCAGTCCAAAGGGTGGCTGCTGATGGAAAGCGCATTGCCTGGGTTGTCTGCAGCGGTCGAGAAATTGGCGTTGATGTTGAACTGTAGGTTATCGAGCACGGCAGGATAAAAATCTGTGAGAATGATAGTTGCTTGACGGCCGAGAGCGGGGTTTATGTTTGGTTCCTTCGAGTGGCGGCCAAGCAACGCCTGCAATACCTTGGCCACCGTCAACCCAACCAACCCGGTACCTGCACCTAGTTCGAGGATGCGGAGGGGACGTGTTTGAGTATGGCTCAGTGTACCATCGTGGGTCTGACGCGTGCCAGTGCACCCTAGGCCAAACTGATCGGGATGCTCTGCAATCATCTCCGCCAAAACGCATGCACCGCCCCACGTCTGGGCTCCAACACTTCCATAATCGTGATTGTCTAGGGGGATATCTGTCAAGACGACGCGGATCTGTCCAGCTAGAGCCGACTGAAAAGAGAAATCCCGTTGGACTTTGCCTGCGGCGGCAACGCCAGCGCAGATCGCGAGTAGGGAAGCTGCTTGTTCGATGAGGGTGTCGGTGTCGATGGAGGGATCAAACCCGGAGTGGAGTTGAATGATAGGATCAGAACTCGTAGCTGTGTGTTCTTTTCGAGCTTCAAGTTGAGCGATGAGCGCTACGAGCCAGCGGATTGCGTAGGCACGCTCGAAGGCGTCAGGTCGGACATCATCGACCTCGTCGTGGAGTGGAAAATCACCCTCTTGACGTCGCCTGTGAGAACCGCGCACATGGGGTCTGTAGAGCCAGCGGAGATACTGCAAGGACTCGAAGAGCTGCGTAGTAGCAAAAGTAGCGATCTTGGCGATGGGCGGAAGGTGACGCGACATCACCGTTGACCCAAACATCGCCGCCTCGTCACTTCAATCGCGATTCCTCATCCAACCTCAGCGAGTCTTCAAGTTCGTTGAAGTGATATTTATCTGAAGTCACGCATTACTTGGTGGTCATACGAACCCTGAACCATCGAACCTTGACATTCGGAAAATCCTGGCGACGAGCAGTGATGGCACTACCAAGTTCAGAGCCGACCGTCCAAGCCTTCATTTCGAGGCACCGTACTCTCCTGGCACAAGAACGCGATGCAGAGATAGAACGCACTTCCCTGATCCTTAGCAACGCTTCACCCAAGCTTCTCGAACAACGTGGACTGGCACTCTGTGGACTTGGCGTAGTCTCGGCGGGAGTGGGACTTGGCGGAAAGACGTGCGTGATCATGTCTCGAGTAGCACGACAACTATTAACTCATCTCGTTCGACGAAGCGTAGGCTGGTAGAGCTAGAGAGACCCTCGGCATATCATTCCTCGCCGCTGTTACCCCCGCATACTTTCAGGGTCGTATCTGCTAGCATCATGGTGTTACTTATGGAAGCTGAATACTAGTGCGTCTGCAGGCCCGGAGATCTCGCCCGGATTGAAGAGAATGTTTCGACTACACAGAAAAAGGCCGGTGGTAAATCGAAGAAAGGACAGCCCTCTGATTTGGATGCGAAAAGCTCTATTGCTCCGGAGGGTGTGGTGTACAAAGTTTGTATTATCGATCTGCATCCTCCGACCCAGACCCGAATACTGATCTTGGACAGGTTACTGATATGCGTATTGTCATTGCCGTGGACCCTCCGGAATCTGGCGACGTTGATCTTGATTTACCAGAGAGATGTCGTGTCGTCAAGCTTGCAAACAGTATTACATATGATCGGTAATAAACATTCTTCGTTGTAGGTTGCATCCTGAAATGCCATTTCTAGAATGGACAAGGCCATCAGCCACTTAGAGAAGATGGCAATCCCTTCCTCGCGCAAGGTGAATATCTAGCGGACCGTGTTTCTGTGGATTCGATTCAACGTGCTTCACCAGCCGGATGACAAGACAAATTATGAACTCACGCCCCTCGTTCGTGTATTGCTCGGAATGTCACCGCCATCCAAGCTTTCCAAACTTGATGGCATCTCTTTCTTCGACGAATCACTCAATCCAAGTCAGAAAGCTGCAGTCCGGTTTGCTCTCGAGGCTACGGAAGTTGCTTGTATCCACGGTCCTCCGGGTATGTTCCATAGTATACTATCCGTCTCCTTTACTGAAATACCACCAGGCACGGGCAAAACTCATACGTTGATCGAGATCATACGTCAGCTCACATCCAACCCACCAGATCAGAAGCAAATTCGCGTGCTTGTATGCGGTGCTTCTAACCTTTCCGTCGATAATATTCTTGAACGGCTCCTTGCTCTCCCTCCCGCAGAAAAGGGAAAGGGGACCCCCTTGAAAGTGACGCGGATTGGTCACCCGGCGAGAGTGATGGCACGTGAGGATGTCCTTGAGGCGACATTGGAAGTCAAGGCCGGCCGGAGTGACCAGGTTCGTTGGCATTCCCCTTATTGAAAACTACCAACGGGCGTTCCCTTCAGGCGGTACTCGCTAAGGATGTCAAGGCGGAGCTGGATGCTGCCCTTAACACGCTTTCCGGGAAAGGCAAAGGAAAGGGGACAAAGAAACCACGGGGACTTGAACGTAAGAAATTGTGGGAGGACGTGCGTGCGCTTAGAAAAGAGTGCGCTGATGCTGCCGCTTTGTGGCGTTCACCAGCCTGATTAGCACTTCAGGTATCGACAGAGAGAAGGTGGTGTTGTGAAGGCGGTTCTCTCAGAGTCGCAGGTACGTATCGTCTGCAGTTCCAGACGAGAATGGGGAATTTTAACGCGTGCACAAGATTGTTCTGGCTACATGTCATTCTGCAGGTGGAAGACAGCTGCGGGATCATACCTTTGACGTCATTATTATTGACGAAGCAACTCAAGCAGTTGAGGCAGTATGTGCCGTGATAGATGCTTCTTGACCACTGAATGTTGAACATCTGGTGTTTCAGGTGTGTTGGGTCCCCATATTCAAGGGGAAGAAATTGATCCTCGCTGGCGACCCTATGCAACTGCCACCTACCGTTTTGTCTCTGGACAAGCTCAGAAAGAAAAATACTCAGGCAAAATCCTCTGGGAGACCCTGTGGGGAAAATAATTTAGGCAGCAAGGGAGGAACAACGAAACACTCCGAGCCAGACAAAAGTGACGCCTCTTCGGTGGACAATGTGCAGGAAGATGCCGAGCCAAGTTCAGAGATAGGTTCTAATTCCGATTCAGCAACGATACACAGTGATGTCTGCGCAGAAGAGAGCGCAACGTTTGCAGTGAGCACGCTAGAGGATCCAAGCGAACCACCAAAGCAAAAGCCTTCTAAACGCTCTGGTTTACGTCCTCCGCGGACCCTGGAGACGACTTTGTTTGACCGTCTCGAGCGGATGTACGGCCCTGACATTAAGCGCCTGCTCAACGTCCAATACCGGTGAGTACGAAATGCTTCTCTTTCGCGGTGGCAATACTCATAACCCTGGAGAATGCACGCCCAGATATGCCAGTTTCCGTCTGACACGCTCTATGCGTCCAAGCTGAAGTCGCACCACTCAGTGTCTTCGCATCTACTATCCGATTTGCCAGATACGAAACTATTTACCGAGACCAAGGATGAGGAAACCATTAAAGAGACTCTCGGAAGCCCAGTTATCTTCTTTGACACTGCTGGGTGTGAGTACTACGAAAGGTTAGACGGAGGCGGAGATGATGGTAGCCGATGTAATGAAAACGAAGCTTCGGTGGTGAAAAGATGGATAGAGAAGCTTGTACGTCGGGGTGGAACTAAGTCATATTCCCACCATCATCCTCATCTCCGACCAATAACAGGTTGAAACAGGGCTATCTCCTTCGCAGATAGCCGTCATCACACCGTGCGTACAAGCGAACGCGATGTCATACCAACTGTAGTCAAACTGGTCATCCACAGTTATCAAGCGCAGGTCACGCTCCTGAGTTCATTGTTGCGTCATGCATATGGCCCGGAGCTAGAGATTGGGACTGTGGATGGTATGCAAGGACGCGAGAAAGAGGCTGTGATTATCAGTTTGGTTCGCAGCAACGACAAGGTCAGTATCTAACTCACGTGCAGGAACTGTGTTGAATCTGATACATCAAGTTGGGTTTCCCAGCGTGAAGTGGGTTTCTTGAAAGAGAAACGCCGGTTGAATGGTAAGATCAATGGCATCACGTTAGCAGGGCTTGGCTAATCGGTTGATCCGGGCCACTAGTAGCAATGACGCGAGCCAGAAGGCAGCTGGTACGTTGTTCCCAAAACAGTTCATCTCATTGCCATTTATGCATGATCAGTGCGTCGTCGGAGATTCGTCAACGGTCCAACACGGCGGGGCTTATCTCAAGAAATGGCTTGCGTGGCTCGAAACCAATGCGGACGTCAGATTCGCAGAGGTATACTAGCACCTGCAGAGCAAGCGGGAGACTCTGGTAAGTGCTTGGGATCTGGACATGTAATAGCCTACTCAGCCTATCGGGGAATCATCCAATCAGAGCTCCGCGAATACAAGCGGAAAAGGAGATCAATGTTGAATTTCCAGAGTCCAAATTCGCTGGAGCTGATATATATTCTGATGAGTAACGGATTATTTGTGCTACGGTCTTATATCAGTTCATTAGTTCAACAATTGCAGCCGGTAGCTTGATAGTAATGACACTTGGTCATGATGGCTATCGTTTATCCTCGCTTGCAAAATATTCCTTGGTAAGGCAAGTCCTTCTTAGGTCTTTCCCTGGTTGCAAGATGGGCGCGACCCAGATACCTTCTCTTGGTAGATGGTAACTTAGCACTGCCTTCTGGTGCTGACGTGACGACAGATATCTGCGACGATCTATGCACAACTGAGATGACCTGCAGAACAGATATGGCATACATAGTACTAGGCTGGTTCGAAGTGACCAGCTTAGCACATCATACAGATCATGGTTCCCGATCCAGTTATGATTATATCCTAGCTTGCAAGCCGGTTCGAATTAGAGATGCGCATTGGAGCTCGAGAACACGTTCTCGTGAACCCCGTGCTGCGGGCCCTCACGTTTTTCATGAAACATCAACATCTATGCAGAACTGCGGATTGGAACCACAACTCACGGTTAAAAGAACCGGCGGGACCATGGAAGAAGTTCTAGTGGCGATAAATGTACGAATCATCAAACTAAAAAATCCGAGAAATCTCGTCAGTACTGAGATCGGCGCGCAGTGCCAAACATCATGCTCCCACCCAACTCGGAGTCACAGTCAAGTCGTAGCTACCCTATCCAGGAACTGCACTGGCAATCCGCGGGGATATGTACCAGTCCAGTCTGGCTCCGCAGACTCGCCGGGCCACATGTATACTGATTTATCCATCGATTTACTCCGTGCGCACAACTGACTACTATGCCCCAATTAACGCCGCCTCGAAGCCCTCCCCTAAGATACTACCCTCGACGGTGCACCCCCTGATAGATTTGCGGCCTCGGATCTGAGACACGGCATCGCCCACAATCTGATCATCTTCGATTACGATCGACATCTTCAAGACTTGTTGACTTGGTCCCCCCCCCTGGATCAAACAGCTACGTACTAGTATCAACTATCAATGCCCATGATGATGATGAGACCAAATTCGGCGAGGAAGACAAGCCGGAAATCCGTCTTTCCGCAGCACGCTTCTCGTTTCCTGGGTCCTGATTGATGCTGTGTCGCCGTGGATTATCTGGGGTGCCATCATTTCATGATGTCAAGTAGGTTCCTCAGCCTCTGCACGACGATGCGGCCGTAATCTATCACAAAGCGTGCTATCTATCGGGTGCGGGAGTCCTTGACTCCTTGTGCCGTAAACTCGCGACTTCGGTGTTGCTAATATGAACATATGTAGATATCCTAGTGATGTCGGTCTCCACGATCTGCAAGTGGTTCGTCAACTTCAGTGCGTAAGGTTGGGTCAAGTTCGTAAATTCGGATATAAGCAAAGCTGACAGATGAGTCGTGCAAAAATAAATAACCGCATAGTGAAACCCCATAACTAAAAGGACTCGATACAGTAGTCTCATGGTGGAAAGCCGCGTTGAAACCAAGCCGGACTTGCGGATCAACCTAAATCAATACTCGTCGGGATCATTGAGTGACGCATACTCGGATACCGTCCGAACGTCCTCATATTCTTGGACGACCTCGCGCATGGCAAACCGCATGATCGGAGTCAGTGGCATCAGTTTGGGCCCGATGACCTCATGTTCATCCCCTTCGTCGATCTGCCCCAGATCTCTCGTCGATAGATTGACCGGATTCACCATCATCATGTCGCCGTCCTCTGACGATTCCACCCCACCGACAGTTCCACTACCTCCACCACCAACGTAAGAGCTGTTGCTCAAGACCCGATGCGTTATCGGCACAGGCGACACTGGCACACTGATGACAGGAATCTCCGCCTCCCTTCCGATCGGCTCGGTCCAGTGTAGATTCAAGACCTTCCCTTTGATCATTCCATCCACCGCACGTACGCCAATCTCTCGGCAGAGCAGAAAGTACGGAAGGTGCTGCGTCCCAGGCTGGCTGAGTTTACTCATGACTTTGAGAAGTTGCATCGCACTGAAATCCGCTGAGTAGTCGTCGACCGAAGACGTGGCGCGGGATGAGTGGGATTTGAACCCAGCTGGACCAAGCCCCGCATGAAGGGCATCAGGGCCGCTGGATCGTGGCCGAGGACCAGGGGTAGAGGGCGTTGTTGGATCACGTGGAGACGCTAACTGAGAAGAGTGAACGATGTGCAGGTTAAGGATAGCATGTGCCTGGAGGAAGGGCGCGCTCTGTTTGACTGGTTCATGTTAGCCACAGTAGACTTCCTAATGTAATGCGAACGCGTACTATCCAAATTTCCGCCGATATTAACTGGTAAGTAATGATGAGAAAGTCGACGAACGGTAACCAAGAAGCGGCTCACCATACTCATTAATATAGTCTTGCCAATGTGCTAGTTTACCGCCAAATGCCTCATATAAGACGTCGAAAGATAACGTAGGCCGTAGAGCTTCTGGGACGTGAGGCAATATACGTTCCAAGAAATACGTTCGCGCCTCGCTTCTAGTGCAGTCATCAATGGTAATAATTTTGCAATGTTGCGCGACGTTAAGCTGGCGCAGCCAGTTCTGGTAAAACGGATCGCTAGTAGCATGAACGACGTGACACAGTCTGTCTTGTTTGGTCAGGACGAGCATCGAATCTAGCAGACACTTCATCGTCTCTGCTGACTGGATCAGGGACGGCCTGTTCACCGGAGATGAGAATGAGCAGAAGACCACTGTCGTATAAAGCGAAGCGTACAATCTATGTGCTTCGTCAAAAAATAGCACCGGTATCTTCTTGGGAGGCTTTTCGGATTCTCTAATCATAGAAGATGACATGCCATTGGCACTTTCGCTGCCTCTCTTGGCGCGCTTGAATAACCACCGACCTCTATGGAGAAGAGGTGAATTATTGACATGAGTTCGTTCCGATGATATATCTGATTCCTTGCGTCCTTGATGGCCGAGCTCATTGACATCTTCTGAGGGTTCAAATCCAGCATATTTTACAAGAGAATACTGCAATCACGTTGGTTCTGTGAAAGGGAAACAAGGAGCGGTCTTACTTGGAACAGTTCAATGAGCCGGGCGATATCGCTCGTCCGCACATGTGATCCGACGCTACCCACAGGTGCATCGGATAGCCTTCGTTCCAAATCCATCCGGTCATGCTACCAAGGAAACCCTCGATGAGTAAACCTGCGCGATTCATTTCTGTTTACAAAGGGTTGCCTACCCTGAACGCAGAAGCTTCCTTCCGAAACTCCTCGAATCCAGGCACGTTCGTTGAAACATCTTCAAAGTATTGTTCCATCTGTTGGCTAAGTCTCACATAGAGACTGCTAAGATCCGCGAAGCCGGGAATACGGAGGTCGAAGTGGAGAACGTGGAACCGGTCATGCGAAAGAACTTCACGCAGGAGGGCAGTCTGTATGCGCAGACGAAGAGTTTTCTATACAGAAACGAAGACACCGGAAGCAAAGACATACCTTGCCCACGGCACTGGCACCAAAAAGCACCGTGAACGACGGCTCTCCTTCGAGAACGCGCTCCAGAACACGCAGTTCAGCTTCCCTAGGTAGAAAGCAGGGCAGACGTGTAACCGCGTGCTTGATGCGCGGTCGGGGAGGCTCGCGCTCCTCGGTGATCTCCTTACGTGCTTCCTCAAGTAAACGCTTGGATTCTGTTAGGGAGCGTGCCGTCTCGGAGGGCTAAATGGGTCATAGACGGACCAATCAGGTTTCACGCAAGCAGACAACACGGCACGAGCGTACATTCAAAAGGACACCGAAAACGTCGTTCATTCCGAAAAAATTTCGTCGGTTGAGATCGACGCTGAGGGCTGCTGAGCTCCTGCGACGAGGTAGATTTGATGAAAAGATCCACTGGATCGCGTCAGAGCGTGATGTCCTAGGACTTGTAGAGGTGGATGTATTCCGCGGAACTCTGCCGTTGGTCCTATTGCGCATGGATGGGTGGTTGGTGTAGCAGGAATTGGGGAGGGAAAGCGAGCAATGCAGTTGAAGAGAGCGGCACGCGCACCCTTATGCATGGTAGCATCGCACAGCACGAACACGAGTGTGCGGCGTGAAAGTGCGGAGAGAGAATGATACACGTTGTGAGAGCGAGGCAATGAGTCAGTGCGCCAATACCCACAATATTACCCGAGTTACATTACACACCGTCTAGACTGAATGTATCTAATATGATAATGCGTCCGAATCGTACTCGACGCTGCTACTACGACTCCGTTGACTGTACATGATCGACGGAACAACGTACTCTTCTCGATTGGCCTCCTCATCCGATGAAACAGCATCGTGGGCAGGGACATCATCCTCGTGTTCGTCTTGTTCGTCGTCGGAGACCAACTCGACAAAACGGCGAAGACGCCGAGGTCGGCTGAGACGGTAATCCTCATCTTCGTCATCGTCGCCAACTTCATGGATGCGTGGCCCGTCCGTAGGATCACCTCCCTCTCCGTCATTATCATCGATGAAGCTACTCTCATAGCCTTCCTCATTGCTGTCTTCGCCTCCATCGGAAACACGACCGTCGACGTCAACATCTTCCTCGTCCTCGTCCTCTTCATCGACATGGATAGTGCCCAGGAAGCCCCAGGGTTCTCGGAACATGTGGAACCGACGTCGCCAGGGGGCAAAGGGATGCCACTCGTCAATGTCACCATCGTCGTCGGCCTCACCGTCTTCTAAACCCATCCAGCCAGGATCATCCGCCACGTCGACTTCCTCAGCACCCGTTTGGTCTTCAAGCCACCCCATCGGGTTTCCCTCGTCATCTTCCTCGTCTGCGCCACGTCTATGTCCCGGGTAGACGCGTCCGCAGCTGGTGCATACCCCATCCCATATCTCGTGCATACAATCGAGACAGCGATAGATGCCGCCATCTTCCATATCAAGCATCCCAACATCCTCACCATGTGGAACGATATCAGTGTCATGGATTTCATCGTCATCAACATCAACACCGGGGAAGAACCAAGGAAGTACCCGTTGACCGGTGGCGCCTGACTTGTGAAAAATATCCTTCCAAGGATCGGTATTCGCGTTCAAACCCTCGGGCGCCTCCGCAGGAACTGGTAACTGGTTCGACAGAAGGCCGCTCTTGCCCATTGCTTGTGCAATGCTCTTTATACCCCATACTTCGGCAGGACGCTCCCTTACAACCGCACGACAGTGCGGACATGTTTTCCGGCGTGTGATAGCTGGAGGAGCCGGTCGGTTATCGGATGGAGGGGCTGTGAACCAATTGACAAGGCAACTATGACAGGCAAGATGGCCACAGGGAGCAAGAGCATATGGTTTATACATCAGATCCAGACAGACCTGACAAGTGACGGCTTGCTGTACTTGGTTCAAGAGTGCTTGATGGGATGTGATCAGCTAAAACGGGAAGAAGTTACAGGCTGTTCATGCAAACAGTAGAAGATGACCAACATCATTCTTCGATTGAAGCTCCGCCTCGAGCTGGGCAACTCGGTCCCCCTCTAGTGAGCTAGACTGTTGCTCAGGTAGAGCATTCACTGAAACAGGACTCTCCTTGGCTCCCTGTCTGGTGGATAGGTATTACGGCAAGTTGACAACCTCATGGAGCGTACCGAAGTAGAGGGCATTCCTTCACCTTGGATATCATCCAGAGTATCGGAAGAGCTCTCTCGACCTTTACCAAGTGACTTCAACGATGGAGCTTGTAAAGAGTCGTTTGCGGCAGGAACTACGCCGGCTGGTAGATCGGCCTCGGGAGGGGCCGAAGTGAACCTGATGATTTCGTTTCGCGATGACAATGGAGCGCGGGAGCGTTCGGCCACCCCACTCGGTATAACCTCATCCTTGCTAGCCCCTGCGCTCACAATGGGAACCTTCTTCCTCTTCCTCCTCCGGCGTTTTGAATCACCATTCAAATCGCGTCTGGCGCCGGGTTCCGTTGATGAGTTTTTGCGCAATTTCTTTGGGTTTTGAGGTGTAGACTCAGCGTCCGACATAGCACGTTTTAAATTTTGAGGTAATCTGCTGGGTCCTGGTGTTGCTAGACACGTCGAGGAGGACATTGGCTGCCCAAATGTGAGAGGTCGACGGCGGGAACAAGGAGACGCGCCACTTGCCCTACTGGGGCCTTGTAGTTCCCACGCCACTACCACGCAAACGCCTCACCAACTCTCCTACACACAAGTATATCACGTTTCAGTCAACGCTCGCCTCAACCTACAAGTAGGCGCAGAATCCGACGCCTATTTATTGAATAAATTTTAGTGATCAAACGATGCACAGCAGGTTGCGGCGGTGCTTTATTCATCACGGTGAGCGGCATATTCTAGCGGCGGCGGAGTCCCGTGCTAATGATGCGGCGTGATAGTATGATAGTTCGCCGGATGTGGAGTTTGTGGAAATTGGGAGCCGATCTGAATCTCGAATGAGCGCTGTCAAACAGATACCATGGTCATATCTGAAAGTCGACAGCATGATCGAGAGGTTGTATCTATGTCTTTCATTTTATTTTCGCTGAAATCCGTTCGGCCTGCACCCAGCGGCAGCTAATACAAACTACATATCATAGGCGAATTGTGCAGGCCTGACAGTGGTACCTATACACAGGGTGGGTCACGTCCCCTTACTAAAAATGTGCAGGCACGGGCAATATCTTTATTCCAATATTTGACGGCCGTGAACTGAGCCGAGCTCGATCTAGTCTCGAAGTCGGTTCACTGAGACCATGACCAGTCTCATTGCTGGTACGTCAGCATAACTTGACTTGATCCCTCGGAGACTGAACGGATGGTTTGTTTGTTTATGCGGAATCTTCTACTAATACCTGGTGCTTAGTAAGCACTGGCGCCATGGAACGTTGTAATTGACCATTTGTGGTATGCGTTCGAGAAGTACGAAGTACACAGTGAACAATTCATAGATCTGTGAGCCAGGAGCAACCCGAGGATTTATGACATGCCTTACCTTGCGGAGATGAAGCCACGGATTCGTTCGACGTGTCAAGTAATGCAGGTAGGCCGTCTGCTTTTCAAGGTCTTGCGTTTTATATCGCTGTGGGGTGTGATCTCCCCATGAGTACGCACAAGTTCAGTCTCCTTAAAGGTAGTCTCAGAACGCATTTCGTTTCATGATGGAAACTTCCGCTGGGATAAGATCTTGAGGTCAGACTACGTGATATCAAATATATAACAATAATAATTGCAATTGCCAGGTCGAGAAATTGTCTTTGTGATATTGATTCAGAATATTGATATATTGCGAGGCCTCGTCGTATTCATATTTGATCGTTAAGCAATCATGTGGGATTGAAAGTTACCCCCTCTGGGGTGGGTTGTAATGCCCGCTTCCACTGACAGCCATGGATCGCCAGGTGAGTACATCATGGTGCTGGTACCTGGTGGTTTTTGGGAAAGAATCGAGAGGTATATTTACGACAGCGGGGTTGACTCGGCATTCGAATTCAAGCGTAGTAGTATCTGAATCTGATCAATTACGATACTCTATCTCCGATTTTGGAATTGCTGCAGAGACCAAGAAAAGAATTCGAGTTCCTGAAGTTGCCAACGCACATCGGAAACTTTAATATGCAGATCGGACCGGCTCAGAGGCCCCAATCGGGTTAATGACACACATCGAAATGCGCGTAGCTTTGTGTGTAGTCCTAGCTCCATTCTAGTTTTCTTCATTTAATTTACTCCTCTTGCCCAGGTGGTCCTCCCTTCGAGAACTACATACATATCATGTACTTTCGCAGTCATTCCTTTACCTCCAATCCCCACATTACAATGTCCCGGACGACTATCGAGACTCCCCCCACACCCCCTCACGTCGCCCGTTCTCCCTTCCAGTCTATCAGACCAGACAACTCCTCTGACCCAACACACGGGGATGGACATCGACCTCTCATTTCTTTCGACTCCAGTGACTCTTCCAGCGGAGATTCATCCTCCTCCCCTTCGTTGGATCGATACACCGATGAGCCCAAGTGCGATGCTGACTTTTACCTCCAATCCGCCACGGAGAAGAGTTCTCGTCGAGTGTACTTTGACTACGGCATCAACACTCCACACTTGTCGCCAATGACGCCGGAGGACAACAACGACATACAAATCATTCGAGACTCCACTCTCCCAGGCCATGCTCGTCTCCTCAACCCGCTCTCCCACTCATTTCCTTGGGAATTGCCTTTTCCGTCTCATGCACGCCCCACCATGGGTCGTAAAGTCGACGCTCCCTGCGAAGCCTACCCCTCAGAAACATCCTCATTCTTCCACTCACAGCCTTTTTGGATCGTTCTCTACTTCTTCTTCAACCTCGGGCTCACACTGTACAACAAAGCAGTACTCATTCACTTCCCTTATGGATACGCTCTCACTGCCCTACATGCTCTCTGCGGGTCTATCGGTGGCTTCACCCTTCTGCGTCTCGGAGTATATGTGCCTAAAAAATTGTCTAATTCCGACAACATCGCATTGCTCGCATTCAGTCTACTATACTCCATCAACATAGCAGTCAGTAATCTATCTCTGCAACTAGTCACCATTCCCGTGAGTCCTATATATAGTCACTTCATGTCGCTTTGACAATGAGTCTGGACTCTCCAGTTCCATCAGGTTGTTCGGGCAGCCACCCCGATATTCACTCTCCTTCTTTCGATGTTTCTATTCGGGACACGCAGTAGTAGACAAAAGGTCGCCTCTCTGGTCCCCGTCATTGCTGGTGTGGGTGTCGCGTATGTCATTCATGAGACTGATCGAACCGCTATTCTGATAATGTCTTTCCCCTTGTAGCACCTACGGTGACTATTATTTTACGACCTACGGGTTCCTTCTGACCTTGCTGGGAACCGTATTGGCTGCAATCAAAACGATCTATACCAGTGTTCTTCAATCATCGCCATCTTCTCAAGCTCCATCAACGCTCCGTTACCTGGTCCCGCCGCGCCTTCAGCTACACCCCCTCGACCTGTTGACACGCATGGCACCACTGGCATTCATCCAGTGTGTGATACTATCATACATTAGCGGTGAGCTGGAGCAGGTGCGGCATTGGAGCTCCAGGGAGTTGACATCCTCGGCCGCTGTTGCATTGGGTCTCAACGGTGTAATCGCATTTGGTCTCAATATCGTCAGCTTCACGGCAAACAAGAAGATTGGTCCTTTGAGCATGACTGTTGCTGGTATGTACTCACTCTCCGAGTCTCCCTTCCCCGAGTGGGTCCGAGACTATCTGATATTAGGTGATGCGCTGACGAATCATGCGTAGCCAACGTGAAGCAGGTGTTATCTATCGTCCTTGCGGTGGTTATATTTAATTTGTCTATATCGGGGATGAATGGATTGGGTATCCTGCTTACACTAGTCGGCGGCGGCTGGTACGCTAGTGTGGAGTATCAAGAGAAGAGGACAAGAGTACGGGCATGAAGGGCCACATTCTCCCCATGTTTTGGGGTTCCCTATCCACTCTACGCATCATTCCCTTCGAATGCTAGGGCATGCCTTTAGGTTGTCGGACACTTTGTTGTCAAGAATTGACACATGACTACGATTTGGCCACTCCGGGGGTGGAATCTCTTTGGATTTCTTTTCCGCCATTTGCCACAATCTATAGTTTCTTCTGGTTCTCGACTTGTGTATTACTGGAGGTCTACTCGTATGCAAATAATAAATGTAACCATTTTTCTAGGGGATGATATCTTAGCATTTAACTCCTGGTTTATTCGTTGATGCTACTGAAACGTGATCATATAGAAGACTGCACTCGTAACAGCATGTAGTCGGTCGTATGCATCAATCATCATGCGGGTTAAAAATAAATCATCATTTTGATACGGTCCCGTGGAATGCGCTTGCCGCAAAACCCATATGTACGGTTTGTTACTTGTTTGACATGATGCGGTTGACCGGTTCCTAGGTTTCATCAGATACAATCGATCGGTCGATAAAGCGGGCGAATAATCACCGTCTCCGTTCTCCACAGTGGATGGATAAGTCCACTCCGCAGGCATGACAAAGTCAGAAATATCTTCGCGGCCAACCTGGACCCGATGTTGTCAATTTTGAGTCGTATTTCTACATGTGATTCACTCAGGGGCCAGATCCACTGAGAATATTTCACTGAGATGGGTTTGAAGCTTCGACGTTTGGATTCCTAGATCCATCTGACTGGGTCAGGGCTGCACGTGCAAATCATGGTCAGAGCATTCGAGAGTTTCCGAGTGACAGCATCAATGCGGACTCATTTGAGTCATCTCCCCTGTGCTGAAGCCGATGATCGGATACGGTTGGCACCAGGAATCTTGTAAGATGTTGTAACTGATGCTGACGGCCTGGAGAAGGAGCGGATGCGGGACGCCGGGCGGGCCGGTCTCCGCTATTAGTTTCAGCAAGGTAGATTGAACCCGGCGCACACAGACGGCGTGTTATATACTACCTCTCCAATACCACAAGCCTGATCAATTCTACTCCCATACAATAGCCTGTTTCTTCTAAGCATTTACCCCTAGTCTTCACGTCGGTCTCACCTCATCCAACTTAAACGTCTGACGGTGCGATAAACCGTGGGATTGCATAGCCTCCCTACTGCGGCCATGTCACGGTCCCCATCCGTCAAAGACGTTCTCATCGTGGGGTGCGGTGCCGTAGGGTCCATCTGTACGAATAGATTTCCCGTTCCGATCAGACCCCTGACTCGCCGTTTGCTGATAGACGCTTACATCCTTAAACGCAGCGGTCTAGCTCGCGTGACCGTTGTGGCTAGGAGTAACTATGTGGTCGTTCTGGGTGAGTCGAATTTGATGGATCAGTGATAAGGATGTCTAACGGAATAACTCCCCCGATGCTGGCTAGAGAATGGGATAGACATCGAAAGTAAGAAATACGGCAACACTACTGCATGGCGACCGGATCGGTGTGCGTGAAACCGATTTGATTCGCTCGGCTCACGGGGTACGCTCACACTGCGTCTGACAGTGGTCAAATCAGTGAAAGAGGCTGCAGACACGCAGTACTCTTACGTTGTGGTCACTACGAAAGCCATTCCCGAGATTATCAACACGCCCACAATAGTTGATGCACTCTTGTCATCGCCATACACCGACCAGTTTACCCAGCCGACCTACGTGCTGTTTCAGAATGGTCTGGGCCTCGAGCGGGACTTGTACGGTCGCATCAAGTCGCTTGGACAGGGGGAACCAAAAATTATAAGTTCCATCGTGTGGATCGGAATAAATCTCATTGGTCAGAACCGAGTGGAGCACAACCACTTTGTGAGTCCCATACCTTAACCTGTTCCATTTTGCTTCATTCACATGCTCGATTTGATTCTGTCAGGACAAAGTAACGGTCGGGATATATAGGCATGGAGATCACTTGACGACATCTAATTCGAAAGAGGAATCTGAAACCCTGCGCGGTTTCGGAGACATTTTGGAAGCGGGGGGTACGAACGTGACTGTCGTACCTGAAATTCAACGCTACAGATTTGCAAAGACATTCTGGAATATCATCTTCTCGTCTTTCACTACACTAACCAATTCCCCGGTGATGGCTATATTTCGGCCGCCACCGCCACCGCCAGCCACGCCGGGGAATGCGGACGAAGGGCAGGTACCCCCCTATGCACCATATGTAGCACCGATTACGGAGCGCCTCGTAAGGGAAGAAACGCACCCCGTACTGAAATCGATCTTGGAGGAGATGGTTGCTGTAGGTCAGTTTTTGAATGACCGCGTTCCTGAACGCTTCTATGCTAATATCCTCCGCCAAGGTCGTGCAATGGGTTGGCCGGACGAAGAAGGCGGTCTCCCATCTAGCTTGGTATCAGAAACGATCGAGTGGACAACTTCCGTAAACAGCAGTCCGGAGGCAAAGCACACTCCCAGCATGCTGGTTGACTATAGAAACGCGAGTCCCATCGAAGTTGAGCCCATTTTTGGAGAAGTCGTAAGGATGGCGCGTGAGAGGAATGTTCCAATCCCAGTGAGCTTCTACTGTGTTTTCGAGAGCTAGATGAATTGACACCTATGTGATGCAAGCGCATCGAGACGTTGTATGCGCTGTTGGTCGTGATACAGAATCAGATTCTGGGAGGATTCAAGAAGCCACTGACCTATTGATAGTGACATTTGTTAGCCTGAGATGGTTATATAACAGGTATGTACAAACATCATTAGGTGACGTGGCGTGGGAGTAGCATGTACTACTAGCGAGCATGGATAGAACCATGTGAAGTGGGCGAAAGCCCGCTGTGCTGCTGAGGGCCAGGTTCTGCGAGCGAGAAGACGGGTGACCGAGCACAATAGATGATAGCCCGTCGGACCTGAGGCCTGAGGACGGGCGTGAGCGAAAAACCAATGAGCGGCCCGCCAAAAGGCCGCAGCGGTAAGCGAGGTGACAGAAGCTGAAAGACTCAGAGTCACTTGGGTAGATTGACTATTCCAAGGAATGATATTATTGACCAATAGGCTGCCGACGAATCTCCCTATGCAGGGACGTGCCATGAGGTGGATCCGAATATCGATAACAAGATTTATATAAATTCCTTCTTCCCATCCACATTGAAAGCCTACATCCTGCTCTATTTCACGCTGTCCCCCATCATCCAATGAGCTAGCCAGATGACCAGTACACTTGGTCCATTGTTTAATCGTCGTGACACCGTTGAACTGCGATCCACAGCACATCGGGGCAGAAGACTTGTGCGAAGTCCATACATTCACCAACCTCAGGCATGCCATCCACTGATTCTCACTGCTGAAGGTGGCGACCTGAAGCATCCACATCACCATCGGCGATTTTCACCGCCCTAATTTGCTGATGGGCCTGTATCACTACTATCAGGAGGGTTTCTCGATCATATCAACGCAAGCTGCATCATTACCATGTCACAGTCTATGTAGGTTATATTCATTTCTTTTATTCGAGGTTGGTGTGTGCCTTTTGTAGGCTCTGGGGAAATGATTGAGTAGTCAGATAAGATAAGATAACACAGACGCTTAGCCGAGGATCCCATGGTACATGTGGCAACCATCGTCCCAGTTCGGCCGCACGGCCACACACAGCATCTACGTGACTCAGAGAAAACGCGGAAGTGGCAAGGGTTCGTTATTTCTAGTTTCTCTCCCGTCAACAATGAGCAACAGAGGGCGTGGATTCGACCGAGGTAGAGGTGGACCTCGTGGTGGTGGACGCGGCGGAGGTGGACGAGGATCTCCCGACATTCGTGGTCGTGGAGGTCCTCCTCCATCTTTCCGAGGTAGCGACCGAGGGGGAGGCAGAGGATTTGACCGTGGTGGGCCCAGGGGGCGCGCCCGAGGGGGGTAGGTGTCTTCCTCGTCTTTCGAGCGTCCCAACATATCCCCTTCTCTAGCGTCTTCATGCGTGGGAGACCTGCAGAAATCGACCGACGTATTGCGGATGATTCAGACAAGCAGCTCGTCGCCACATTTTCACGTTCAAGTCCTGATCCTGACAGCATGCCACTGCGCCCAGACTTTGGGACAGTAGGAGTAGAGATCAAGCTTCGCACGAACTTCTTCCCTGTCCGGGTGCCCAAAGGCCCTTTGTACGAGTATGATGTGTCCATCACACCTACGTCCGGGACGGCCGCCCGTCGTGTCAAAAGGCGTATTTACCAGCTCGCTGAACAAACAACAATGTGGAAACAAGCTGGCATGGCAGGGAAGGTGGCACATGACAGCAGCGCGAAACTCATCGCTGCCTTCTTGTTGCCGCAACCCCTGACAATCAAAGTCCAATACTACGATGAAGACGAGAGTGGTCCACCCCAGAAGGGCGCCAAAGAGTATACACTTACGATCAAATTTACCGGAGAGATTGACACTTCAAACCTCACGAGGTAAATATTATGTCCCGCACGATGTTCCATGGTCCCTAACATGGCACAGTTATCTAGCAGGCGAAGCCCAGTTTCGGAATTACGACGTATTACCCATCATCGCCGCCCTGAACATCATTCTTGCGTCCGCCCCTGGGAGGTCGGGTGTCATGGTCGGCAGGAATCGGTATTTCTTCCGTGCTGCGGCCACGCCATCCCGCCTGGGCGGTGGCCTCGAGGCGTGGAAAGGTTTTTATTCGTCGGTCCGGACCGCTCATAGGCAATTGATGGTGAACGTCAACGTCTGCACCACTGCTTTCTACACCCCTGGAAATCTAGCGCGTGCGATGGTTGAGTTTCGCGACTCCTCATTTGGTGCACGAATGGAAGTATTCTGCAAGGGTGTAAGGATCAAGACTACACATCTTGGATATCGGAAGAGCGTCAAGAAGCTTGCACGTTACAATGCAAAAACGTATTCGTTTGACACTCCGGAATACGGCAAGGTTACTGTGGAACAGTACTTTAAGCGCAGTAAGTGTACCTGGAACGTTCCCTGTCCGTCTGCTTTCTGAACTCTCTTACAGAGTACAACATTCAACTTAAATCCCCTGAACTACAACTCGTCGACGTCGGCGGGCAGAAGGCAAACTATTTACCCCCAGAAGTCTGTGAAATACTTCCGGATCAGCCTTTCCGTGGAAAATTGACGGAGGAACATACCGCTGAAATGATTAAGATCGCATGCCAGCCCCCTAACGTAAATGGAGAGGCGATCGTCAACCAGGGACTTACCCACCTCGGACTAAAGGTCGCCGGGCCGGAACTCCAGTCCTTCGGCGTGAACATTGGTCCAGACATGGCCGTGGTCCCCGGGCGTATCCTTCCCAAACCTGGGATCATGTACAGCTCCAGTACTGCGTCCATTGACGACAAAGCCTCTTGGAATCTCAGAGGGGTCAAGTTCGCTCGTGGTGCGCGTCTGGACAAGTGGACTGTTCTGGTAATCAAAGATCGTAGCAGAGATGAATTCGCAGGCTCTTCGGACCCACAGCTTTTCGAGGTTATAGCTGGCTTCCGCAATATGTGTAACACGAGTGGGATGCAGGTCCCTGCCGATCCGACCTACGCCACAGCTCAGCTTCCGCACAAGATTCCATCTGATCCCATGAGGCGGGCGGCCATCGATACCATCAGAAACACGCTTCTAGCTGTCAAGCCAAAACCCACTTTGATCTTCGTCATGCTAGCAACCGGCGACAAAGCGATATATGAAGGCCTAAAGCATCTTTGTGACGTCTTCCTTGACGTGGCTACTGTTTGTGTTCAATCTTCTAAAATTCGCAAGAAGAGTCCGCAGTACTATGCAAACGTAGCATTAAAAGTCAACATGAAGATGGGCGGAATCAATCACAAATTGGATGCGAACAGTGGAAGATGGTTGAATACCCTACCTACCATGATCGTTGGCATGGACGTCACCCATCCGAGCCCCGGTAGTGCCTTAGGGACTCGTAAGCAATTTCTTCCTTTCCTTTGTGTACTACCCTCTTTAACGCGCCGTATTTGCATTCTAGCATCGATTGCGGCCGTCGTTGCGAGCATTGACCACAACTTTGCACAATACCCGGCTAGCATGGAAATTCAGGAGTCGAGAAAAGAGGTATGTTCCATTGAACGTTATCATACCTTTACTGACTTGAATGAATTCGGAAGATGATCACGAACCTCAAGAATATGATGGTCGGACGCTTGAGGCTCTTCCAGAAAAACAACGGGAAACTTCCTCAGCGTATCTTGGTATATCGTGATGGTGTTTCAGAGGTACGACTTGTATTCCCGTTGTCTTCAATGATCTCAGCCCTTTGTAGGGTCAATTCAATATCGTCAAAGTTGAGGAGAAGCCCCTGATTATGGAAGCCATCAAGGAGTTCAGTACACCCACCTCAAAGTACAGGCCTAAACTCACGATTGTCATCTGTGGCAAACGCCATCATACGCGCTTCTACCCCACCGAGGAAAGCAGTGCTGCTGATGATGGAAACCCCCGTCCGGGCACTGTCGTTGATCGTGGTGTGACCGCCATTTATGATTTCGACTTCTTTCTTCAAGGCTAGTGATTGATCCACAAAATCATGAGCGTTGTTACTGAAACCTGGTATAGCACATGGCGGGTTACAAGGCACCACTCGACCCACTCACTATTATGTCATCCATGACGAAATTGGGTTCAAGGCGAACGAGATACAAGGGCTCACCAACTCTCTCAGCTACATGTTTTCACGCGCGACGAAGGCTGTGAGCCTTGTGTCCCCCGCTTACTATGCCGACGTCGCCTGCGAACGGGGTAGATGCTATTTGCGCAAGCTTTTCCATGGATACGTTGGCGATGGAACAACAAGCGGCACTGGAAGTGCCACAGAGCAGGATGTCCTACAAGAAGCAACGAGACTGTGGTCTACGGGCGTCTCCAGGCCGGGCCTCAAAGACACCATGTTCTACCTTTAACTTTGTGGTGCCTGCTATATACACCTCCGAGAGTCGGGAATTTTCTCGGATGATCTACTTATATGCCCAATGTATCCAAAGATAGCACTGACTTGTTTGGTTTCTGAACAATAATGTATGATACTTGTCCCGTACTGCTCTCGCCAAAATTTGGCCCATGTCTTATTTAGCCTTCTTGTACTTGCTACAAGTCAACATGTTTTAGTTTATTCGTTTGATCATCGATCTTGTCATCGAGTCCGAAACGTCAATACTAGCAGGGGCCTGGTACAAGGAACGCGTCCACCCACCGTGCGGACATTGATGTGAAGTGAAAACTGTAAGTGGTTCTATAGACCAGACCGCGGCATTGTTGTTAATCGCGAATCGGTTTCCTTGTATTTAGCCTGCCACGACGAAATCCCATTCGCCCATGGTTGAAAACTTCACGAAACGCGCGAACACTCACACAGCGAGCATGGTGTTTACGTACGCTGTAAATGAGA
>JBBPLX010000170.1:0-41173 GCA_038090015.1 Leccinellum albellum | reverse complement strand
CGTGTTGATAATATCATTGAGCTATCGGCCTGCTTCACTTGCCGGCGTAGTAGCCCGCCATGCCTCCCAGTATCGAACAAGAAGTCTCCTGCGGAGCCAAAGAGGCGCTCCGGAACGTCTTATCGATTTGCTTGTACATGGAGATGCGGCCCTTCGGTCGGCGACTCGATACCGACGTTCGGCGTTTGCACGCAGCTATCCTTAAACTGACCATGCGAGGCTCGCTTCCGGTGATATCTAGTCGGTCCTGACGGTTGAAATGCCTCGGAGCTAGCATTACTTACGTTGTCTCCTATCACTAGGCCACGGTAGGTGACGTGAACGGCCGTGATCTTCACTCGCAACTCGCGACGGCGTGAACATATTAACGTCTTGTTCTTCACCGGTTTACATACCTTGGGAAACCGTCGTGCGTCTTCAGTGCTAATTTGACGTGATGCACGGACTCATGTCATCACTGGAATTATTTATACTAACCCATAGTGACCACCTCCCAGCAAAGCTGCACGTCATGAAACCCCGTCGGCTCCCGATGCCTGTCGCTTCCAGATATCAATGTCGTCATATGGGGAATCGGTTTGATTCCATGCGCTGTCGTTTCCATTAATGCGCTCTTTTCTCTTCGCCTCATCCTACTAGGTGCACGTCCATCTGCAGGTCCACTTGTCTCATCCTACATCACGAACGTGCGAGTTAGCCTTCGTATCCATGGTTTACAGGAAGGATGAACAGATGACATATGTTCACAAACCTGGTAAGAGTAACATACGTAGTCACCAGAGCGTAATTTCAATTTTAACTTTCTTTTCCCGCAGGTCCTTTTTGACCACCCAGCAGCTTGGGTTCAATGATTTAGGTGTCTCAAAGGAAAAAGAAGGCGTCCCGTGATTATTTAATCCTAGGTCGAGTTCTAAGATGAAATTGCACTCCAGCATATCAGATAGTTTACCGTCTCCGCGGCGGCTATCAGTTGTCTTTCTGCTCTAATTCCTGTTTTCCAATAATTTGACGTATGCTAGCCCCAAAGCAGGTTCGCGCGGCAGACCCATCGAACGTGTCTGCGGCGATAGAAGTTGCAAGTAATATATTGGACCTACATACCTGGATAATCGCTTCGTGATTGTCTATTCCGTCGTACTGCTTAGCGATCGCATGCTGAGCGGATTGACTAACTTATGCATAGTTTTTCCCCCTTTGCTTCAGATGGGGGCGTCAATTTCACTTGCCGGCGTCCGGTGAACACATCATGACCAGAAATCTGGGCACACGTGCATACGATCATGTGAGTTGCGGTGATGGTATCCGTACGAGTGTGCTGGCCGGCTACAAATGAATCGGTCGCCAAATTTTGGGGTATTCTTCTCTTCTCATCCACGCGGTTCAGAATGATATGGTCGGGAGACATCCTTGCCATCTAGCATGTGATTAATGATAACCAGCGGATCCATCAGATAGGCAGTCTCTCGCAGACCGCAGCTCACCCGTCTTCTCGGGACCGCCTTCTAGGAGGCATGACGGTGTTACTAGTTCCCCTCGGGTAAGACGGAACTAGTTGAGGTGCACATTTTATACATTCATTCGCGCTTGTGTATAGAGCCATGGGAAGAGTCGATCGACCATAAAGACAGGGGTGTATTTGACTAATCTGGATGACCATCTCAGACTCAGATATATTTTTTTTCGATCGGATCGTATTCAACTTGGCGTGTGATGGCGACGCTCTTCCCTCCACCGAAAAGACAGAAGGTGTATCATGGCGTTCCAGAGCCGGAACCAGAACCAATACAGCCCTCGCCGAACATTGTCGTTCAGTTTGTTAATGAACATGATAGCGCACCGATAGCACCTGCCGTCAACCTCCCCGCAAACGTACCACGAGAGAGCCTCGAGCTGCTGGTGAATCAGCTCCGCACAAAGGCAAGAGCCATCGGAGTAGCTGCACAGTTTATTTTGACTCAAAATCCGCCGCATAGGAGGATGAGGAGCATGTGCCCTTTGCTTTTCACGTTGCCTTGCCCGAGGACGCTACAAAACCCAATGCACCGACTCGCATCGTCATCTCCAAGTCCATCCACGACGACATCCTAAACCACCCATCGCAAGCGTTCTCGGAAGAAAGTGTCCTCGTTATCCGATGCTCGCCACAGTCCGTATTCAAAGTGCGTCCTGCCACACGTTGCTCGAGCACCCTGTCAGGTATGTTTTATCAACGTTATCGATTACGGACTTCCGTTAATTTGGGGCGCACGTCCTAAAAAAACGCGAGTCTAGGCCACTCCTCGCCTATATTGTGTGCTTCCTTCTCTCCGACTGGCGTCCTCCTGGCCACGGGGTCTGGCGACACCCACGTCAGGTTGTGGAATCTTGATACCGAGACCCCATCTCACACCCTCGTCGGCCACACCGGATGGGTCCTGTGTGTCGAGTGGGATCCTATCGAACGCAAGCTCGCCAGCGGAGGGCACGACGGACACGTCAGACTATGGGACCCCAAATCAGGAAAGCCGATAGGTGACGCGATGAAAGGCCACTCAAAGTGGGTGACCTCGCTTGCTTGGGAGCCCGTGCACATGTAAGTACCCGATCGTCATGTCGGATAGCACATGTGATGGGTAATGATGGATCAGAAATTCTGCCGCACCGCGCCTCGCTTCATCGTCCAAGGATGGCACCGTACGCGTCTGGTCTACCACGACCAGACGGCTGGAGCACACGCTCGGTGGCCATACAGCCAGTGTCAACGTCGTCAAGTGGGGGGGTGGAGGGAAAGGCGGGAAAGGCGTACTGTATACCGCAAGCAGCGACCGCACAGTAAGGGTATGGGATGCGCAGGTAGTCTGGCCTCTTCATCCCCTGTCGGCTAGGAATTCTGATTATCTTTATCTTACAGGGCAAGCAGCTGATGGTCCTCAAGGACCACGCACACTGGGTTACTACCCTCGCTCTCAACACTGACTTTGTACTCCGGACCGGTCCATTCGATCATACCGCAAAACGACCAGCATCGGACGACGAAGGTATGATTCCTCTATATGATCGGGCGGCGGATGTGAACATCCATTAACTCATCGGGTTCTCGCATAGTTCAGACGCTTGCACTAAAACGATATGACGCACTCTTATCTCGCACCCCCGAACTCCTGATATCAGGGTCTGATGATCATACGCTCTTCCTCTGGTCGCTCTTCTCGTCTGAATCCGGAGGCGGAAAATCAAAGCCGCTGAATCGACTTACTGGCCACCAAAGGCAGGTGTCACACGTTGCATTTTCGCCTGATGGGCGCTGGGCAGCAAGTGCAGGGTGGGACAGTGCGGTGCGCCTCTGGGATTGCACGGGGGGAGCTGGTAAGTCATTCACGTCCCTCCAGCCGTGTTGGATCGCATTCTCGTTCCGGTGTTCATGTGTACGTTTTCGTTGAGGTACGATGGGCAAGTTCGTGGCCACGCTCCGTGGTCACGTCGGTCCTGTATATCGCCTTGCATGGAGCGCGGATTCGCGAATGGTTGTGAGCGCGAGCAAAGACAGCACAGTCAAAGTACGCCTTGTCCATTCTCGAGCACCACTGTATTTACATTACCGCATCACTTTTACTTTTACCCCTTTTGCGCACACAGATCTGGGATCTCAAGACATACAAACTCAAAAACGATCTTCCGGGACATACCGATGAAGTGTATTGTGTCGATTTCGTCGCCGACAAGGTCGTCAGTGGAGGACGGGATCGGACGGTCAAAATGTAAGCCGGTACTACAAGTTTATCGCCACTTTCTAGACTGACGTGTCTTGTAGATGGAAAAACTAGTCATGGGTGTTACAAGGACGTCGTACTGGTACAGTGGTAGCCTAGGTGCGGAATGTAACCTCGACTGTTTCAGGTACTGCTGAGCGAGTTCGATCTTTATCTGCGTGCGACCTTTGTTTCTGGGGAAAACACCAAGGAGCTGCTAAACTTTGCATTATTGGGCGACGTATCAGCCTCAGGTCTGACATCCACCCAAATCGTTTTGCCAGTAACTGTCGACCAACTGTTTAGAAAGCGTGCTGACGGTCCCTCACTCAGGGCACACCTGTGTTACTTGTTACAAGGCCAGGCAGAAGGAAGAGCTCGGGAAGTCATCGTCTGTCGTTTTCCCGCGTGTATCGTGTGAAACACATACTGCACGAAAACCAGTGAGGATGGTATGACGTCGTCAAAACTAATCTTCGCCGTTCTATCGCTTGGCGAATGCTCTCGTCCTGAATTC
This sequence comes from Leccinellum albellum, assembly GCA_038090015.1. Lineage (NCBI taxonomy): Eukaryota > Fungi > Basidiomycota > Agaricomycetes > Boletales > Boletaceae > Leccinellum > Leccinellum albellum. The sequence continues at coordinate 36,928 of JBBPLX010000170.1, read as the reverse complement.
ACGCATGGTGTGGAACTTCGGCGAGGGGGAATCGTCATGCTGGCGACGATGCCCAGAACGGTCAAGTTTCACCCAGAGAACCGCAGCCCTCGAGTTTCAACCATATAAATTACATAAAAGGCGGGCCCTGCTCTTGGGTGTGTTTTGCGGACACTGGATCTTATCGGCTGACGTATATCACCGGAACTTTTGGAAGTGGATGCCGGCAATCTAGAGACGAGACAGAAGATGATGGTTGCGTCATGGATGAGCCTCTGGCCGATAAAGGTAGGGACTCCATCTTCCCGGCTCTGCCGCTCAACCCGCTTGGAGGTGCATACGTGTCGGGACTGCCTCACGGTCGCTCGTGCACTGATTCACAGGTTTGCTCGTATCGTTTATCATCCTGCAGCATGGTATGGCGCTGCTTGGAGGGGCGTTTGCGAAATTGATAGTCGCTGGGATATCTGCGTGTTCGCGAGACAAACTTGTGCGGGCGTTGGAACCGCTGCTTGATCGCAGCGCCGCCTCAGGGAGTTGAGAGCAAAGCAAGCTGAGTCGTTGGTAAGCATCGACCTCACCGTCGACGTGCCCCACACGTCGATGCTCCGCCTGGTCGTGTTGTCAAAGGCCCGAAGGAATGGGACAAGTTGTTGCTCAAGTATGCGCGCGCGATGATGACACCGGAGGGGACCTTGTACACTGCCAGAGTTGGTTACAACTAGGTCGCGACGTTTGACGCGTACCCGGAAGCTTGGACGGTATGCACGTGCAGCAACTTGAACGCCTGCGTGGCGGCAGTACCAAAATCGGAGCTTCGAGGTAGTTAGTTCTGCGTATTGGCTGAATATAAAATCCTTGCTGCTGAGCGGGTACACTAAAAAGGTCAGCTCGCTTGCTCCTCTCTTTTCATTATTGCCAACGAATTGTTGATTCGGAAACCGAGATGTGACACCGCATCGATGCATAAAGTTCCGAGATGACATTGTGGTCCTGCCAGTGTTGATCATACAGAAAGGCGTCACGGTGACTAACTGCATTACCATTTGGTTGTCAGGCAGAAGCTTAATATAGAAGAAGCTAGGTGAATCAAAGGCGGCCCAAACGTTGGATAGACAAGATGCTTACTTGACTAGCTAGAAAGAATTGGGCGACAGCGATGCTAAAAACCAAAGAAGTTGGCCGTTCTATGAACATCACAGGAAGAATGTACCCAACCATGAATAATAATAACGAATCTGGGAGAGCTGGTATGTGAAAATGATAAATACATCGTCCGTGAATCCATCATGAACAACGTGCATGTAATAAACAATGAAAAGTACGTTAGCGGAACAGCTTTTGCCAAACGATGATCAAAATAAGCAGGACGAGCAATGCGATGATGGCAGCGGTCACAACACGCTGTTGATACATCCTGGGTGAAAGAATGAGTGTGTCATTCACCGAGGCTGGTGGACGGTACCGAACTCACCGCCGGATCATCTTCTTCAGTGTTCCCGACGCGCGGTCTATCGCTGTGTCCGCAGTCCGTAGCTGGGACAGAATGAGATATGCACCCAGAACGCTGCAAACCCACGACTCACAGTATCTCTCGAGTTCTCGATCTGCTCCCGCTGGGCACGGAGGCTCGTCAGAATCTCGGCCCCTTGGTCCTCAGTCTCGAGCGCGATGCGCTGGGATTCTTGCAGCCGTCTGGTACCATCTTCCAAGGTTGCCGTACCAGCCAGCAGCCTCGTTCTGTCACTTGTGGTGCCATATGGTTCGTCCGAGGTAGGGGTGCCGACTCTCCCGGGCGAGGTGAGTAGGTCCGCTCTGGAGAACTGGGCATGCACGTCCTTGGACATCTTTTTGAACCTGGTCAGATCTGCTTTCGCAGTCCTGAGACGGGCCTGGTACTGTGGCCTGAGAGACTGGGGAATCCCCTGGATTTCGATCTCCATTTGCGAGATCTAGAACGGACGTCGTTAGCTTGGGGACGCCAAGGAGAGGGGTGACAACATGCCATTTCGTCTGCTTCGTCCAGTTCCATTTCGACCCGTCTGAGAGCGGTTCGTCTTTGTTCTGTGTGGACACGTATGTAACGAGTCGGATGGGAACGGGATGCGTTGCGCTCACCTCCACGTTCATCTTTGCCATCTCCGTCGAGCTTTGAGCGTACACTGTCAAGTATTTGACGAAAGTCTTGGTCGTACGTGTCGAAAAGTGCGGTTGGGGAGTTGTCCATGGTGATGGGCCAGCGAGAAGCCGTTGCTGCGACTTGCTTATTTCCCACCAAAAGAGGCAGCTGCGCGTTTACCGCCATGTCATCGAGTACACCGTCCGTACTGCCGTTGCTCTCCTGACGCGCTGTTCACGCTAACCGTTGGGCCCGAATGGCAGAGTGTCTTTATATCTCGACCCTCAAATACGGGACTGGGTCCTGTTCCCAATCACCCTGGTCATGGTAGGTGAATGCCTGACATGGTTGTCCTCCACTGACCCACGTCTCTCCAAGATTCTCGTCGGTGTACTGCGGCACTACGTCGTTGTTTTGCTGCAGTCGACACCTCAAAAGCTGTCTCGTGCGGCCCTTCGTGAACAGTGTGTCTCTTTCCGTCTGACGTCGTCCGAACACGCTTACCCATTCTTCTAGGCGCGCCCTCGCACGGTCCCAGATACTCCGCGCGACATCTGCCAAGTCGCCTATACCACCGCTGTACTATAAAACGATATCCCAGAGCCTGTCGGAAGCGTTCAAGGCTGGCACGTATCTGAAGGACGGACCGCCCAAGAGCGACTCGCCTCCGACCGCACCGAATCCATTCTCGGATCCGGCCGCCATGGACGGGATGATGGCCGGGATGAAGACCCAGATGGTGATGATGGTGCCACAAATGGTTATCATGGGCTGGATCAACTTTTTCTTCCAGGGATTCGTCCTCAGTGCGTCTCCCGACCGGTCTGACCGCTGCTTGTTTCTCTGAATCCTTTTCTCAGTCAAATTACCGTTTCCGCTGACGTTCGGGTTCAAGTCGATGCTTCAACGTGGGATCGAGACGGCGGATATGGATGTGCGGTGGGTGTCCTCGCTGTCGTGGTATTTCCTCAACTTTTTTGGCCTGAATGGGCTGTACCGGCTCATCCTTGGGGGCGATAATTGTGCGTGTGTTCTGTCGTGTGGTGTTGTTCCGTGATAGTGACGTGCGGATCTTGGTTGGGTAGCTGCTGACTCTACTCGTGACATGACCATGTCGCCATTTGCGGGTATGGGAACGGGCTCATCTGGACAGCCGCAGGATTACGGCAAGCTGTTTAAGGCGGAAAGGGATAACCTTGAGTTTGCAGAGGGGCTGTACGCCTGGGGGGGACAGGATATGGACAGCAAGATTCTTTGCAAGTATGGAAAGACGGAACCGAGCCGAGGGTAGCGACTCACGTAGAGTAGCGTTACACGATCGAACAAGTACACATTTGGGGAGATTCATAACTAAGGATACTAGTGCAAATCTAGGCCATCTCACCGCGGAGAGTGTAGATTAAAGGGAGATAGAAGTCCGGTTGGACGCTTCTCGAGCGTCTATGCGATAAGGTATGATGGAAGGGGGCGTGGCAGGTGGGGGAGCGAGAATCTATACTAGGCCGTCATAGAGGGACAAGGCCTGTTGCCACAGATCACATGGGTCAGACGGAGCGATTGTGGGTGAGACTTACCTGAACTATAGTTGGATCTTGCTTGCTGCCCTCGACAAATTCGTCATATGTGAGTTTGGCGTCCCTGTCGCGATCCATATTCCTAAAGATCTTGTCCACGCGCTGGGAAGACCGGAGTGTCAGGCGGGACAGGGATCGGGGGAAGGTGATCAAACCTTTTCGGGGGTGTCTTCGTCAGCGGGGAGCTTGACCATCTGACCGGTCATCTTGTAGATGGCGGCGACGATCTGGAGCATCTCGTTGTATGTGATAAATCCGTCCTTGTCGATGTCATATAGCTGGAATGCCCCTGAGAGCGAGTGAGCAGGGCGATATGAGGGAACGATCGACATACACTTGAGCTTTTCATCTAAACGGCCGCGACTTGTGATGCTGAGGGCGCAGATGAATTCTTTAAAGTCAATTGTGTCGTTCTTGTTTTCGTCAAAGACATTGAAGACGTAGTCCGCGAACTCGCCAGGGTCGCCAAATGGGAAGAACTGCTTGTATATGCGGCGGAATTCGGACCTGTCGAGCTGTCCGGAGGGGCAGTCTTTGAGGAAGCCCTTGTACCTAGAGCGGAGTCAGCGGGGACAGGGAGATGGGGAAGGGCTGAACCATTGCTGTAGTTCTCTCTTGTCGACTGTGACGAGGGTGAGCTTGGAGTGTGCTAACGACGTTGTACTCACAGTAAGTGTTCTTCTGTAGCTCTACGAGCTGTTCCGGGGAGAGTTTCGAGTGAGACTTTCCCATTGTCTGTAGATGAGAGCGGGTAAGAAGACTTATATGGACTCGCCCCGATGAGTCTTTTTCAATCAATCCCATCATGTGCTACCAGTACAACGCCCAGGCTGACATCGCTGCACTCCCCTGTCCGATGTGCAAGGTCTTCAAGCCAAGTGCTGCTCGGTACTACCACATAGTGCTTGTTCATTAATTATACTCAACTCCCAATTTCAGTTGCCCACACCTCCGCGACGTTTGCTACAACAGAGCTAACCACCCCCGCATCGACGTCGTACATCTCAAGAACGCAGAAGGTGTGTTTACCCCATCCCTGCACATCCACCCGTCCACATATACACCCCACAGTGAAGTCATTCAATGGCTGTGGCTATTGCAAGGTCTCTTGATCTCCTCTCCTCCGGTCCCCTCCGTCCCTCACACTTTACCCACAGTGGGCTCGTTCAAACCCGAAACTCACCGTATACAACAACCAAGGCTGGCCCGGATGCTGCCGTTCACCCACACAGACCGAGTACCGTCTCATCCAGCCAGCCGACTGGCCCACGGTCAGTATCGTACACAACATACCCATGCCACCAGAGATAAAGTCCGTCCTCGATGCCGTCCTCTCCCGAACCAGTCCCCGTACCCAGCCTCCAGCCCCGCCCAGCCTCGATCGTCGCAATAGCACAAACACTCCCTACGTCAGATCTTCCACTTCCTCCCCATCAGCCTCCAAGTCCAGTCCCGTCTCCATCCCGTCCCGCGGCCGCTCCGGTGCAAGTCCGAGCCCCCAGAGTTCCGCCCAGCCAGGCACAACACCTCGCTCCTCCGCACCGGTCTCCGATCAGCACATACTCTCCCGACGCCAGACGTATACAGAGGGCACAAAGGACAGATCCCGCGCACCCTCGGCACGCAGACACGCCGATCAGGACGGCTCCCTCGCCCGCCGTAATCCCACCGCCCGGCCCTCCCTCTCCGCCGTTGCCCCTTCCTCTTCCCCTGCCAGACCCTCAGGCGACTCCCCTATTCAGCATCCCTCCACCTTGCACACGTCCTCCGTCGATCTATACACAACCCCTGCCCAAGATCCCTCCCTCACCCGAACTCTCTCCTCCAAAAGGTCGACAATAGAGACCGCCATGGCAGCACTCGAGATCGGTAGCTCGTCAGGGAGTGGGAGCGACAGTGGCAGCTCCCGCGGCTCTCTCTCAGATGCCACCGTCATCTCCGACGGCGCGTTTACCGATTACTTGTCTGACGAGTCCGAGGCAGAGCTCCAGAGACAGGCAGAGGCAAAAGCCGCCCTAGTGGCCCAAAATCAGGCAGAAGAGCTCGAGTTCAAGGCTGCCCGTCAACAGCTCGTCGGCGTCGGCTTGCGGCCGCCCAAAACTTGGGATGATACTAACGAGGCCGTGCCTCGCGCCGCCTCACATGCCGCTGCCTATGCACATCACTCTGCCTATCATCCGGCAGCCTATGCGTCTGCCGCAGTCGCACATTCTGCACGGGGTTGAGTGGTCATCTGGAGGAATATTTATACACGATGATATGGGTTTCTGAATGTATTTATGCCCTTAAGTTGTCCCCTGCTATCGTGCTCGTCTCCCTGCGTTTTTCGTCTTGTGTGTATTATTATGCTATACATATGCATGGTATGGTCCGATTCGGAGCTCCTAACACGTTAGTATGCCTCTGCCGCGGTGCATACCCATGCCTTGCACTCGCACTCCATGAACCTCGCCCGGCATTCCATCACCCCTACAGATACAGTTCGAATCTTCAATGCCCAGTTCGACGCAGACTGTCAGATATTTACCGCCTCTACACCAGCCGGGTTCGCCGTTTATCAAGCGTCGCCACTGAGGCTCCTTCGCAAGAGAGGCACGTGTGTCGTCCCTCAGCCCACTCGTGGATTCCTTGACGTTCATCTACAGAGTTTTCCGGTGGCACGTTGGCCGCCGTCGTGCCCTCTCACACCTCATCGCTCCTCTTTCTCCTCGGCGGGGGTCGCAGCCCATTATATCCGCCCAACAAGGTCATTCTATGGGATGATGCGCTGGGGGTCGAGGTCGCCGAACTGGAGTTCAGGGAGCGAGTGCGGGGAATCGCCTGTAGACGCGGCTGGCTTGCAGTGGCTCTGCGACGTAGAGTCGTCGTCTTCGAGGTCCACGACACCGTCGTCAGAAGGGCAGAATACGATACATGCGATAATCCACGAGGTGGGTTTCTTTCCTCCGGAATCCTCGCGATACGGGACTCAGGTTCATCCTCAAGGCATCATTGCCTTGGCTACCGCACCCTATGCCACGTTGCTTGCGATTCCAGGCAGGCAGATGGGCCACGTACAACTCCTGCATCTACCACCCTGTGTACCCCCCACCCCTCTCGGACCCCCACCATCCGTTCCTCCGTCCAAACCGCCGCCGCCACCATTGAAACACCCAATATCGATGATCGCGGCCCACGAGTCGGCCCTGACGACGCTCTCGCTGCCTTCCTCAGGTCGATTGCTGGCCACCACGTCTTCGCGGGGAACTCTTGTCCGCATATGGGATACAACATCCGGAAAGCTTCTACGGGAGTTTCGTCGAGGGGCGGACACGGCGGAGATCTATGGCGTCGCCTTCCGGCCTGACGAAAAGGAAGTCGGTGTATGGAGCGATAAAGGGACCGTTCACATATTCTCTCTTGTCTCGTCCGGAACATCGTAAGTCAATTTGGTGTCCGCCCTGGCACTAGACGGCTCACGTTTGCAATGCAGAAACCGACATTCTTCGTTGTCGCCGCTCACTCCCTTTTTACCCTTGCCCAAGTACTTTGACTCAGAATGGTCATATGCACAATATCGAATACCGGCGCAAGCTGCTCACATTTCGCTCTCCACAACGTCGATCCGCTCGCCACAAACTGACCTTGCTGCCGACGAGAAGTGTGTCGTTGGCTGGATTACGATCAGCCCCGATGACAGCGGGGCGCCTTCCGAGTTCCAGCTCATCGTTCTGACTTACAGCGGGGGATGGTACCGGCTTGCATTGCCTCCCAAGGGAACGCAACCCGCTCAGGCTACGGCTGGAACCCCTCCGAGATCACCGACAGCGTCTCGTCAACGGACCTCTAGCATCTCCTCCATCACGTCTCTTACAGAAAGGGGAAAAGGGAAAGAACGAGAGAAGGACAAGAAAGGGAGTCGTGAGTTGGTCCTGCAGGAGTATCGAAAGTACGGAAGATGGGATGGCTGGGGTTAGATCACGCGACCACCGTACCGTATTTCCGTGACGTTTAAGCGCTCGTCGCTTGATTACTGTTGCCACCTTTGTGTTCTACTCATAGTGAGATAGTCGAATCAGTTCATCGTGACGATGCCACCCATATCTGTTGGGACTCCTCTGGGTCCAGGATGTTCCACCTGTGGTTATTGTGGACCACCAGGGCAAAGGAGCTCTACTGAGACCAGTTTCAAGAGGGCTGGTCTCATCGCATCCCAGCTATCGTGTGGTGTAAGCCTTTCTGGATTTTTATGAACTCGTCGTCATCATTCACTCGCACAAAGGTGTATCAGAAGATGATCGACCGTGGGTGGAGGAGATCTGGATCATATTGCTACGCTCCGGACCTGCGTCGTTCGTGCTGCCCGCAGTACACGATCAAGTTTGTGGGACTCTCATCCGTTCCTCTCGAGTATGTTTTAAGAATTCTCCTTTGATAGATTGGACGCTCTCGCCTTCAAGCCTTCGCGTAGCCAGCGAAAACTCTTGAACAGGTAAGTTAACAATGATCGCATGGTGAGGAGAGTTGTCATGACTCGCAAGGTGGAACCGCTTCGTACGCGATGGTGGCATTGTCGATGGTGCGACTCAGGTCAAGGCAAATGACTCTCACGCGGCCTCGTTCTCCCTAGTCTCATCCGTTCATGGCTCCGAACGAACATTCTGTTCCGCTAACGAAAAGCTACGGCACAATTTCCAAGTACGCAGTGCGCTTTCTCTCTCGTCTAGTAGCAGGCCAAAGCGAGTCTGTCGACATAGGTGACACTCGAGCGATCCTCATACTCGGACGAAAAGTACGCGCTGTTCGCTGCATACCAGACCCAGGTCCATCACGACGTCGATAATACGCCTAGTTTATTTCGGCGATTTCTGGTACAATCACCGCTGGTGGTGAGCATCCTCCGTCCTCGCTCTCTCCTCAATTTGTTCACTGAGCGAGTAAAGCCAGAGCCCATTCCGTATCAGATGCCACCTCCCCGGCATTTACCATCGCACTTTGGATCTTATCACCAAATGTACAGATTGGATGGTGAACTGATCGCAGTAGGGGTTATTGACATTCTACCCGGCTGTGTTTCCAGCGTCTACTTCATGTACAATGCAAAGTGGGAGAAGTACTCGTTGGGGAAAGTATGTACGTTTCGGCGCCAGCCGTTCTTGTCAAAATAGTACTGACGTGCGTCAGCTCAGTGCCCTTCGCGAGACCGCGCTCGCGCAGGAGATACACGACGCTGGACTGTCCTCGTTGAATGCGCTGTATATGGGTGCGTGAGACGTCACTCGTTTCCTTTTTTTTTGTAGCCGACTCGATAGCCCGGCCAGGCTTCTACATCCATTCTTGTCCAAAAATGAAGTACAAAGGCGAATACGCGCCCTCGTTCCTCGCCGATCCGGTAAGCATGCCTGCAGAACGATGGTGGATTCCTGACGAGCCCCGAGGTCAGGAGGACGATACGTGGTACCCTCTGAAAGATTGTATCACGTTGTTGGACAGATACCGGTACGCCGTCTTCTCTCGGCCGGACCATTCCCTTGCAGGTTCAGACGATCCTGGAGAAGGTGAGTATCTTGAGATGGTATCGTGTGCATGAACTAGACTTAAGACGATCGTAGACGTAGGCATCGACGACGAAGAGGAGTTGGCGAGCGGGGCGAGATCCATCTACTCCATTCAACACAACGCTATTTCATTGATCCCTACGACCGTGAGGGCCGATCACTCGCTCTCTCCTTTTCTTGCCCTTTTCGCTGATCGCTGCTGGTATAGATGTCCCCGGGTTGGAAAGTCGAACATACGCGACAAGAAATCATGGGTTGCATACGTGCCCTCGGTACAGAACTATCCAAGGAGGTCATTTTCAGGATGTAGAAAAGATCTGTTGGGTCTCTTTTCTTTTTTGGATTGCCTGCTTGGGGTCTGCTTGGGCGTATACGTATGTACTACCGGGTAATAGAGGACCGTTCTATCAATGTGTTCGATCGAATGCTACACTGCGCCAGGGCCAAGCCAGAGCCTGAGGCTGCCCGCGCAACCCCCATTTACAATAGTCCCAAAAAAAAGTGTGGATATATAATGACCAAGCGATGAGGCTGATGGAAAGAGCGTTCATCTCCCCTCTTCCGCTGTGGCCTTTGTACTCTCTTTTTTGTTCCCTTTTCTTTTTCGTCTCTGTTCCTCTCCTCGGGTCTTTGCCCTCCCTGCTGCCACCTTTCACCCAACAGTCGTCTCTGCCGTGGCCTTCCTTCTTGCAGTTTATGTAGATCTTTATTCCGATCGCGCGGGCAGTTTCGGAGGTTGTGGCAGTATTTTGGACAGTGGTGTTCGGCGGCGTATCTCTGATATTGTGCTTGACAGTGTAATAGCCTTGTTTATCCGTACGCTTCTAATGATATGGTCCCAGGAGTGTGGGTCCTTCGGATCTGATGATAAGGTCGAGGGAAGCATGGGGCAGTTAAACAGTCTGGTAGCGGGAACTCAGCATCGGCAAGGAAATGGATTGCCTTCTGATATCCGTTGATGTAGGCTGATATATCGCCGCCACTCGGCATAGGTCTGGTGAGACGACGGACCACGTCAATTATCGATCCGGAACTGACTTGGCTAAATTCGACAGCGAGCAATTCTCAAGTGGCATGAGCAGTGTGCAAGTGAGCTATCTTCGAGGCCAACTCGGCCTTGATGCAACCTGTGATCAATGCTGATGCAGCGGCATCCATTTTGAGCCATACGGTACGTTCGGCGGTTGCGTCGGAAGGCTCCTTTAACTGTCCGTTGACGATGTCGAGCAAGCCACAGTAGCCAAATGCTTTGCGCATACCGTGGGCCCAAACGAAGTATCCTGACTTGTTTGCGAGACGGTCTTCATCATTAGATGGGAAGAAGTCACTGGAGTTCGAGGGCATGTCTCAGCTCTGGGGGACGGACGTGAGGTTGCGTAAGACTTGTACTCGACATGTAGGGGACAAGCGACAGTTTTTCGAATGAATGTGAGGGTGAGGCTGACGTGAGTGTCAGAGTCAACCTGATGCAGAGAGACACCTTTTGATGACTAAGTCGTGTGCCCCCGATGTGTAGTACTCTCCGTCAGTAGCTATGATGTCTCTCCTCCTCCAGGCGAGGCTCTTGCTCCTCCGACAATCCGACCACGAGGCAATCGTCTGACATTAGTTCCATCGACTGTGTGTCTCCGTCTACTGAGCAAGTTTACTCTATCGAATCAAACCATTGTCGTGCGCTTATTCTGGAACTACAAACACCAGTCTGTGATGTCTTGGTGAGTAGCTCAAGCTCATCATCAGTCCGTATTCTAATTATTTTTTTTCAGACTTTCAACAATGTTATATCTACCGAGTTCCACCTTATTCAATCGTTACTTTGAGACGAGAGGGAATATCAGCCTCGTATCAAGTGTGGTTCCGTTACATCGTTCAACAAGTTACCACTAACCAGACACACTACATTCTAGATTGTTTTATTGCCTCGACTTCAGCTTCTTGCAGTGACTCCTTGCCCCATTCACAAAACCCTATTTAATTTTATTGTTGCTGAGTGTGGTTTTAGTCAGTCATGGGCTGGAATGAAACGTCAGCTGGAGAAGGCTGCGACAATGTTCCCTGAGATTGATGTTGCGATAATAATTTTCAACAAGAACTAAACCTTCAACTCCCTGAAGCCTCTCACCTCTCTTCTCTCGCCCTGTGCTCCGATTTATAACATTCACAGCGACTTCCGAGTTGCCTCATCCCAGTGCCCTACCCCCCGTCGTCATTGAAGACATTGTCTGGGTCAATATCATGTCGGTCAGTATTGATGCGTAAGGAGGTTGGGAAGTTTGATTTTGCTGATAGAAATACATTGTCTGCGCAGGGGGTAATTCTGCTCTATTACCCAAGTATGCATACACTAAATTCACTTTCTAGATGTTACTCCCTGTGCTGATGATGCACAATGTTACCGAAAAGCTCTGCTTAGCCTCTCGACTCCTCCGGACCATGTGCGCATGGCCATCATGGAGCAAAATCACGATGATCATAACCAAATTAGCAACTTCCGTATCGCATTGGTATGTTGGGTGTTTAAGGGGGAGGACAGAATCATAAGCGAGCGAATGATCTGACATTCTGCTACTACCCGGCTGTGTTTCAGTGTCTACTTTCGGGGTGGGAAAGTACGAGTCGCTGGAGAAAGCACATGCGTTTCGGACCATGCAAGCAACTGGGCGCCATGCGGAGGAACCGGGTGATAGGAAGTCACAGGGACCACGTTCGATTCGTGCATGTACTATGGGCCAGATCACATGGCACAGATCATCGACTTGGATCGCCGCCATCTCAGCCGAGGTCGTGCCCGTGTTCGTCTCGAGTACCATCAAGTCGCACATATGGATCGACTTGTGGACATGTCATACGAGTGGAAGTGTGGAGATTGGGCGGGGAGTCAGCCGAGCGATGGTCCCGATACGAGAACGGCGATCAAGACTTCAAGTCTGTCTTGTCGCTGCCAGAGTGTCCTGCAGCAATAGATATTTCAGCAACAAGTAATGTCCAAAAATCACCCAGTCAGATGCCAGTTCATCGCCCACCCGATTCGCGTCTGCTCACCGACCTCGTTGCACAAGAAAAGGAACATGCGAAACAACTCGCCGCTCTCTTCCCCGCTGTAAATGCTGCACTCGCTTCACTCTCTGCTCACACTACAGCCAGTGGTCCACCCGCACAGGCCATCGCTGCCGTTGTCAACGCATTCGCAGCAGCAGACGACGCTCTACACCACCGTTACGCCCACACCATTGACACATGGCGCACTCAGCTCGTCGCTCTCAAGGACCTTGAGGACGACCTCGCTGCCAACCTCTGTGACCGCGATATCCTGTGCGTAATACCGCTTCCCTGTTCGTTTCCATTCTTTGATTCAACTTCCTCGCCACAGTGTCACCCGCCTCCTGAAGGCCTCCGAATCCACCCGCTCCTCCACCCTTGGCATCTCCACTACCACCACCACCCTCCCCTGCTCCGATGCTAACACCACCCCCACTCCATTCGCGCTCTCGCCTGTACCCGCACCTGGTAACATCGATACCAAACTAGCACAAGCCCAAGCCGAGCTCCAAGCGTGCGAAGCCCACCTCGCCGCCAAGGAACGCGAGCTCGACGCTCATCGGACCACAGTCGCACATGATGGGCTTGGCGCACGATGTCATACGCTCATCGACTGTGCTGCCATCTGGGCTGAGATGGGGAAACAGGGTCTCGGGGCTCTCCAGGCCTTGGGTCAAAACCAGAATCAGAGTCAGAGCAATAGTCCAATAGACAGGAGCCTCCCCGCTAACTCGGGTATGTGTATACTTTCCTTTCGTTGCAGTTCAGTTCTGCTAACATTTGACCGTCTTCTAGTTTCGACGCCTGCGCCCAACTACTTAGGCGCACCCTCAGCTTACTCTTTGGACAGCTCCTCCCTCACCTCGTCGCAAAGCGAGATCGCAGCTTGCTCCACCGAGGTGAGCCGTGAAAGTCTCCCCTGTCTAAACAACATTGCAAACCCTCACGCCCAGGCAGCCAAGTTTAGGTCTGAGCTTAAGCCCCAACTCAAATCTGAGGTCCAACTGTCTCAAAGATCGAAGCCCAACGCCGATGTAGACGCCGATATGACCCTGACCATTGCTCTCCCGTCTGCACATACCATTCCCGGGCTGACGGTTCTAACGGACGTTCGCGCTCGGTCCCCTTCGAGTGATGGTAATGCAGCGCAAGCAACTGCAACGCAGCAACTCCCTGTATCCAAAACGACCTTGATGTCTTCTCCTGCACCTTCACCTAGTAGGCATTCTGCAGAGGTTTCCGACGGAACCTTTGATGGGCCTTCCTCGGTCCCACATCATCCCCAGCAGTCCCACTCCACCATCAATACCACCACTGCCAACTTGACTTTACCCGCGCTCACTCCCCAAACTCTCTTGCCCAAAGCTTTCCCTACTCGCGACACCAGCAGTTCCGATGAACCCGATGAGTCCATGGACGAACACGGCAACCCATCTGATGGTCACCCTGATGGCGGGCCTTTCCAAGTCCTCGACAATGACTTGATCGAGGTCGTCCCACGGTCGATGTTCATCAGTCCCGGGCCACCTATGGTTTTGATGCCCGTCGCACCCAATACGGCTACTGACGAGCCCATTCCTTCCAACGCATCTAACGCACCGGTCTCGCCGAACACACCAAGGGCACGGACTGTATTGACGGTCCCGACTTCCGCACTCGCTAGCGCTAGCGCACCTGATGCACATATGAGCGACGGGGACCCGATCGCAGGTAGTGCGTCGAAGTTGGGTCCTGGCTCAGTGCCAGGGCTGGGACTGAGTTGGGGCTCAGTATCAGGACCGACGCCGACGCTGGCACAGCCCCAGCCAGCCGAACGCGAGCGTCAAACGTCATTGGCGTTTTTAGGTCCGCTATTGGGCTTGTTTCGAAAGCCTAACAAGGGCGAGCAACAACGGCAGAAGAGGGAACGAGGGGCGGTTGTTGAGTGGAAGGATTCGGACGAGCGTGGGCCTCTTGCTAGTGAACCATCTGGACGGGTTATTGAGGTGAACTGGCGACGAGGAGCAGGCGGTGGAAGGGGAGGTGGATGGATTACGCGGACGGATGGACGGATCCGGGATGAGAGGTGTGCGGACGAGAGCTCGGACGTCCAGCCCACTGCAACCGGGAGCGGCGATGGGTCACTGCTGAGTATTTCCGTGCACGTGTCGAAGACTGTGCGAGTGGATGGGTGGGTTACGGATGACCCGGTGAGTGTGGACGCTAGTTCAAAAGTGATAAGTATCGCACCGGGAATGGGAGCGGGAGCAACGGGCCTGGGCCATTCACAAACGGTGCGTCGCAGCATGACAAGGCGCCCCAAGAGGTCCGTGGCAGATCTGACGGGGAGCGATCAGGGGCAGTCGGACGGGGAGGTGATGATCGACAACTGGAATGAGGCCGAACAACTGCGGGTGCGCGAGGAGATGAGAGCCAACGCTGATCCCGGCCTGGGCACACCGCTGCCAAGACATGCTGCGACAACAAGACACCGACGTTTGGCGTCCTTATCTGGGACAGACATGAACCTCACGACGTTATCATCCTCGCCCAGGGCCTCGCAAATGCCAATCTCTTCTCAACCTCCAACTCATACAACATCGTCTGCGTCACCCTTATCTCCCAAACCGCACGCGCGCAAGCGGCACATGACAAATCAGAACATTGTCGCGGACGTGACATGCCAGCACCCGCGCTCGCGTCACGACTGGGATTTAGGTTGGAACAGGGGTGGTACGGCAAGATCGTTCGATGTAACCCGTGTGCCGGTCCCATCAGTGTCAAGCGGGGAGGCCATTGTGGATCGGGATAGGTCTCCTGCTCGGGGAGTAGGGGGTATCGGTGTCCAGAGGTTGGGGATGGATATGCCGATCGCTAGGATGACGACGAACGCTCGAGGGCACGTGAGGTCTACGAGTTCGCCTAAGAGTGGGGGTTTATATCCAGAACAAGGTCAAGACCGGGTTGAGGGTCCGGTGAGGACACCATTGCGGTCGGCGTTGCGCAATGCCAGTCCGACGCCATCTCCAGGTCCTGTTTCAGTCGTTGCTCCCATAGTACGGACTGCGACGATGATGACCGGGACGGTCGTTCCACCGGGAGGTGTTGCTGCAAGCCCGGGAGGTGTGGAAGCAGACGAGCGAAACCAAATTCGTAGGTCGTGGAGAGAGTCTGTGTTGGTGTCGTCATATGCGACTGGGAGGGAGAGTTTGGATGGCGAAGTGCAGGAGTTGATGGTACCGTCGCCCTCGCCATCGGGTTTACGATCGCGCTTCCCGGAGCCTTCATTTTTTATTCCGCCACCGCCTCTTGTCGAGCCTCCTCTGGTGGTGCAGACTGCGATGACGGCTGGGAACGAGCACGCTAATCCCAACGCGAACTCAGGTTCGAACGCGATAGAGTGGGTACCGCCTTGGTTAATCGTGTCGACGGAAACGGATGTCACGGCTGCCGCTGGTACAGTCAAGGGGCGACGCAAGAGCGTGCGAATCAGTCTACAGCCTACATTTTCGCCGACACCGCCTGCGATGTTTGATGAAGACGATGAGGATGGAGTGGGGAATGCTCTATGGAATCGGCCGCTTTCAATATAGGGAGGAAGGGTACCGAGGTCGGGCTTGGAGGTATAGTGATGAAAATCCGAACCCAAAGACATTTGAGCTGATTCGAGTGAGGACGAGGCACATGGGTGCCGCCAGTGGGGGTAATACCTATATCCATACTGATTCCAAGGGCAAGGCGAGGTCGAGGGAATAGCTGATCGTTTGTGTCTCTATTTAAGTATTCAAATTTCCTTTGTATTTTTTCTACCCCCAACTGCATCAGTTCAGTATCGGTCTACATGTAACCAAGCAAATGTACAAACCAGTCATTATTTGTAAAGAGTAGCGAACAACAAGGCGTAGGGTACTGACTCTCCGACGCCATGCGTTACAATAAGACAGTCCACATAGTATAATGTTATTCACAAGTTTCGTTACAGTTTCCTATGACGGCTCGATACTGATCAATCAGCGCTTAGCTGTTAGTTCTGATCATCACTGGCATATGATCGAGCGGCGTGGCCGATCGGATGCAGAACTAATCCACGTGCGTTGTGCCTTTGATCCCATCCAGAGTCGCAGGTTGTGCTCTGTTCATTTCTTGACCATTCTTGCAAATCAGCATCCATGTCGTCTCCATCCCCAAGGTAAGTTCCCCATTGTCAACTTGTCGGTCACTTATCAAGATAATAGGTCCTTTTCGCCTGGATCTTTCGTTGATGATCGCCCACTGGTTGACCTCACGGACCGAATTGAACGCCATTCCGCCATTCGGGTTTCTGGTGGCGCATTCAGTGACGTTTACAAATGCTGGTGTAGGGGTATGACCGAGTCTTCGTCCCGGGTACGATACCCTGTTTTTACTGGTCAATACCTTCCTCATCTCCTTTAGGTCGCTGTGAAGGTCCTTAGATATTATGAGTCCCAAAATCCAGAAGAAAACCGGAGGCAACTGGACCGGCTAAATAGCCAGGTCAATCCAATTCCATGCAAGATGTGTTTGTACATCTGCTCATGTTTGTTGCAGATCCGCAGCGAGCTGTGTTTTTTACGAAAAATCGAGCACCCGAATCTTGTTCCACTGCTCGGTGTGGCGACTATCTTTGAACCAACGCTCGGTATGGTGTTGCCCTGGATGTCGCACGGCACCTTGTACACTTTTCTCAAGAACAAGACCCTCACAATAGTAGAGAGACTGCAACTGGTTAGTCATGAATCTCCTTTTTTTGACCCCACAATACTGATGATCTACAGGTACATGGCATTGGATCTGGCCTGGAGCATCGTGCGTCTTCAGAATTGCGCTGTGATCCCACCCTTTCTAATCGGACTAATGTCGCAGTTCATTCAAACGATGTATTCCATGGAGACTTGCACAGCGTATGTTCACGACCTTTGTTTTGATATTCACCCACTCGCCTTTTACTAGAGCAACATACTCATTGACAAGGACCAAACACCCCAGATCAACGGTTTCGGACTAGGGCACACAATTGATAAAGTGCAGCCTGGGCTGACATACTTGCAACGATTGTCAAACACTAACCATTTAGGGTCGGTCAGGTGGGCAGCGCCCGAGCGGCTCGAAGGAAGCAAACTACACCCATCGGCGGACATTTATTCGTTTGGCTGCATCATGTTCGAGGTGATACGACTCTCCCTGGCGTCCTAACAGCCACTACTAGACTAACTTCTCGAGCAGTTGTTATTTGGCGAGATACCATGGAAGGAAAAGACTGACTTCCAGGTTATTGTTCTGAAGTTGACAACGCATGATTTGCCCTTTCGTCCAGAGCCTGGGACAATTCGAAACGAATATTGGGAACTTATGGTGCGGTGCTGGTCAGCGCACCCACAGCAACGCCCCAAGGCAGGCGAGGTCGTACTAGCGCTGCACACGCTTTTCTCAAAGAAGTAGGGTCAACATTAGTGTTGGGCAGTCTCTCTCGACTCATTCATGGAGAACTGAGCCTAGAATCCCAGCCAGTGAGTTTTTCTCCCTCCGTACCTGGCGCGGAGAAGCCTTATGGACTACTCATAGGTCTCATTCTCCTCGCTCCGTAGTCTGATAACCTATTCATGAAGTCCTGATGTCCAACCCTCGTGATTTAAACAGATTTTGCTGATCTGCGATTATAACACTCTTTAACTACTGTCAAATTTTTGCCCATCATCTGAGTACATAAGCATCTGTCTAGCAGAATTTTGATGGGTCTGCAGGATAACAGGAATCTTTGTGGTGTCCCAAAACATTTGCATTGCACGAGCGGTTTGCATAAGCTGTACAACATTCATAGTATCGGGTGTCCCTAGCTCACTCCATTCAAGATCAATGAGAATATAATTGCCAAGCGATGAGGTGAGTCGCCCCCTGTCGTGAGCACCGGTTACTCTGAGCGCAAGTCTCTTTGTTTTACGATGCAACGGTAGTTCCATTATCAATTATTCCGCTTTAATGCTCTCTCGAGCTAGTTTAGTAATCCTGCTGGGCACGGAAGAGACATCAAAACGAGAGCGAAATGCCAATCATGTCCACCCTCAAAGTTTAAACGTACCTCCTACTGCCGCAGCCGTATGCCCGCCAGTTCCTGGTAGTGCCGCATGAGTGTTGCAACCTCCGTCGGAAGGAGGAAATTGTTCACGAGTAGGACCTGCCCGAGGTCAAAAAAGACATGTCATCACCTCTTGCCCCTACAAGCGACGCGACAACATGAACAAGTCGCTCACCAATAGCCACGCTCTCAGCGCCAGCAGCCCAGCACCTCGTTTGATCAGTTCCGCATTGTCCTCGACGAATTCCTTGGTTCCATTAAAGTAGTTCGCGACGAACTTGTTCCTGAGGAGCGGTTGCGAGTTCACCCTCGGACGACGCGGGTCGCACACACATACACGAAAAGAAGTGTGAGCTCACCTATTCAGGAAAATCCATCGGAACCAGAGCGCCTGCATTACCTTGTCCTCGTCAAGGACGTCGTCCAGTTCAAATAGTTCTTCCTCCCTGTCTATGATCATCCACTTGAGCACTCCATACTGTTTCAGAGGCAACGTGTTCAAGAAATCGAATAGGCGTGGGCCACCGGGCCTGCAGGAATAGTAAACGTCGCCTCTATCGTCCGTCTCTGGCAGGTATGGGTAGGCGAGCGATGGACCGAGGCCATCCTGGTAATTGTTCCAACGTCCTGGTACTGAACTGGCTCTGTTCCAAACATTGGTATCTGTGTCGTCAGGGTAGCCAGATGCATCGTATTTTGGTTTGAGGTCCTCTTCCACACTCGTTGGGATGGTGGAGATGGAAGCAGTACCAGATTCACTCGCAATGCCAGATGGTGTGCTGGAAATACGAACAAGAGATTTCTGGTCGGAATATATGCTGTCGTTTGTTTCGAAGTACCTCGAATCAGATGATAATTCGGAGGTAGATGATTCCCTGACAGGGACAGGAAGAGTTGCAACCGAAGTCCTGTGCCATTGCCCAATTAGCACGTCGACCTTGCTCATTACTCTTTCAAGTATCACTTACAATGCTTCTGGTCGTTCATATGGGACAACCAAGGAAAGTGAGGTATGATGCTGGACGTACCATGAGATGAAGGCTGCGAGCAGGTTAAAAGACGCACTTGATCCCAATGCGCTGGGATGTTTGCATGGTCCCACGCGAGATGCTTGTCGAGCATTCTTGGGTTGGCGAATCGCTCGTGCAAGATGCACAGGGGACACAACCATTCTTTCATGGAGCTCTTTGCGGTCATAGTGAGGGACATTCCAGAGTGGTTTGAGGCAGTATCAGCAAGCGAGCAGTTATAAACAACCGAAATCGACGTGCGCGGAAGCGGAAGAGGTTCTGTGTCAACACCAACTATCTGGCATCGATATCGGAAACCCTTCCGGAGATTACGACGCAAGAAGGGTAGACGTCGCATGTGTTGAAGTCGAACGACGCCCGAAGAGAGACGCTCAAGTACGTCCAGAAGAGCCTGTGATGGTTCTGTGTGTTGAAGGACCTCCTCGTCGCCGGACTCCGATATACTACTGGCTGGATTTTCATCGGCGGGCTCGCCCACGAAAGCGTCGCCATCCAGTAATTGGTAAATGTCATCGTGCTCGTCCTCAGATTCCCATTCGGGTGAGGGGGATCGGGGACGAACCCGAGGTGCCGATTTCATGGCAATTTGGTACTTGCGAGCAGCAGATTTGGCAATGCTCTGCCTTGGTGGCCTATCAGAGTTCGTGAACAAGAGCTAACACATCATGCGCCACAACAAAGCTCACCGGTGTAAACGTTCGTCGCGTCTCCCGCTTCCGGTCTCACGACGAGGAGTATCACCACGGTGCCTCTCCTGCGGCCCGATGTCTCCGCGGTGACAGAACCACTGTTTCCGTTTATTCTGTCTCGAATACATGGAATTCTGAGCCGGATTGCGTTGGCCGGCGGAGTCAGTCGACATTCGGGCGAATCGCCTTCGGAGGTTAGTGAACACTTTCCCTGCAGATTTGCTCCCCAACATGTTATCCCGAACCCTGCGACTATGAATGATGTTACTAGTTGTTTTGACAAAATGATCATTGGGAATGTTCGCTAGAATGACCTCGGTGATTCGTTCCGACCTTGGACTGTCATCGGCGGCACTTACGTCGATTCAAGGTGGGTTTACGCGGGGGCTTAGCTAAAGCAATGGTCTCATTAGGATTGCCCCACATACAAATGATGCGTGACGCTCACCTTTCTTATTCTTAGTATTTTGAAGGGGTTCAGGCTGAACTAAGTGATGCTGTTGTGCGCGATGTCGAGACGACACCGCGCGCACAGTGGCACTCTCGCTATCTGAATCGCTTGCAACATCAAACTGCACCTTTCTTGCGCTTTTGGTGATTGGAACCGGACGGCGCCTCTCATCTGGCCACAATCAGTAAATCCATGTCAAGACAACAACACAGGGCACTCACCACGACCGGTTCGGCTTTGGATGGCGAGGTCCACGTCTGAATCTAGGGATCAGAAAGACATGTATCAGGAAGGGTGAAGCGACTGTATAATATTATCGTCTTCAACATGCCGTCATTTTGGTTGCCAGCAGTGAGTGTGCGACTGTCGCTGGACAAGTCAGATTCGCTCTGCACTGGCGACGGACGTTTCCTTGCGACCTTTGCGATGAGGCGTGGCCGAGGTACCGCACTCTTGGCCGCGACAGGATGCCTGCGAATGGTTTTTGACGGCACAGGCATGTCAGACGTATCAGACGAGTCGGACCCGCTCTGCACTGGCTGCGTCTCCGCCGTCGCGCCCTTCCTCGCCGCGGCCCCGGTTACGACGAGGTTTAGCCGTGACGCAGTAGACTTGCGCACAAAACTGGACTGGCCCACTGAGTTTGACGACTCGGGTTGGCTTGGTGGCATTGATCAAAGGGTCGAGGGGAATTGAAGCACACAAAGGAAGAAAGAAATGTTGCTACAGGGCAACGGCTTCTATTTCGTTCCTAAAAGAGTACAAACACCAACTTGCTCCTCAGAGTCATCGATGACCGACTTTGCACAGCATCTCGGCTCCCTGATCACCTCTCGAGTCACAAACTCTGACTTGAACGCGCAATCCTTCGTGGAGTGGACCAGGTACGCCACCTTGCACTTGATCATCCATCGGCGATACTAATATCGCATCCGAAGTCCTAAGACGTTTGACTACTCGGATGGTATGCATTCACCCTACATCAAGTTGGCGCTAAACATCTGCACCTGTAGACGAACTATTGCAGGTTCCTGAGGATGATCCACCCGGCGACGAGGCATCGTCTACGGTTCTAGATATCTTTTCTCGTGACATCGAATCACCCGTTGTCATGACCGTCATTCAAAACATGCTATGGTGTGTCCGATTATGGACAAGCTTCCGGAGCAGCTAAATTACCAGGGGAACTAGTAAACCTGACCCTGATCGTGCACTGCGGATCTTGCTGGATTTGCTCTTAAGCTCGCGCACGAAAGATGCGATTTCGAGCGAAGTCGTTGAGCTTGTAGGGTTTGATCAGATCGAATTAGTGATGGAATTACTAGGGACCCGTCGTTCTGCTGCAGAAGAAGTGAGCGCATCAATTTCGTTGCTTCAAGTTCTTCACCCGAACATCGTGTGTTTTATAGCTCTCTCGTTGCTTGAACTCGAGAAAAGATCAGGGAGCGAGCAACACCAACTATCAGTCATCGAGTAAGGATTTCTTCTCGTCGTGTTATATTTCCCGGTGAACCTTGTCGCGGCAATCCCAGTTACTAGTCTCGCGCCTGAGGATGCCCGACGCCGTATCGAGGAATCGTTGAAGGCCAATGCCGCTCGTCCTCTATTCACTGAAACGGCGGTGAGTAATGCGTTTTTAATGCATTTTCCCAGAAACTAACATCATCCATCAGCAAGAAGCCCCCGAGGTTTTGCCTCATATATACACCTCCTGGTCTAATGTCGGTGGCGGAAGCGTTTTATCACATTATGGAAGCAAATATATGCTCCCAATCGGAACAACGAGACAAGACCATGAGGTCAGCTTTGAGAGCCCGCTTCTCCGAGCCACCTGATGTGTCCTTCAGGATTACGAAGAAGTGGTCATACCTCCCGCTAAAATAGTTCCACCACGGGGCTCGGAACGCCTCATAACCGTCTCTGAGCTCGACGAGTTGGCTCGAGGATCGTTCCCGGTAAGCGAAACTACGAGCCCCTGTCAGAGCTAGCTTAGATCCAAATTTTATAGGGATACACATCTCTGAATAGAATGCAATCGATTGTCTATCCTACTGCTTATAAATCTAACGAGAACATGCTTGTATGCGGTGAGGGTTTGAGCCGGCTGATCGACAAACTTTTTAATTAATGTTTCATAGCTCCTACTGGTTCAGTAAGTGACATACTGATCGAATACATTTCTAGAAAATAACCTATATAACAAGGGTAAAACCGATGTTGCGATGTTGACCATTTTGCGTGTTCTGGATCAACATAGGTCAATTATTGCTCCGGGATCACCTCTACGTGCATCCATAGACCGCGACAGTTTTAAGATTATATACGTGTAAGTTCCAGTGATTTCACCATCCTGCATACCTATAACAAGAGCCCAGGGCACCGATGAAGGCTTTGGCTTCAGAGATTGTTCAGAAGCTCGGAAGACGCCTAAGATGGTTGTCGATACTGGTCAGAGAATTGACAGGTCACTATGTTCCATATTACTCTCTGAATCCTACCGAACCACTTTGTAGGTGATATGCAGCTCACAAAGGCTGAGATCGCTGAGACCCAGATCATCGTTACCACACCCGAAAAATGGGACGTGGTCACTCGAAAGCCAACAGGCGAAGGCGAACTTGTATCTGTACGTATACTTTTTCGCTCGTCCTGGCAACCCGATACAATTGAGTAACTACTGCAGAAACTGAAACTTCTCATTATAGATGAAGTTCATCTTCTCAATGGAGAACGAGGTGCTGTGATCGAGACCATCGTAGCAAGAACTCTGCGCCAGGTGAGCGGCGAGTTGTCGAGTGTCTGGACAGCCTTCACAACTAGATCAGGTAGAATCCAGTCAATCCGTCATCCGGATTGTAGGTCTGAGTGCCACTCTTCCAAATTATGTTGACGTTGCCGATTTCCTAAGGTCGGTATTGTTTAAGGCACAACACCTCAGTTCTTGACTTGAGTTTGTTTAGCGTCTCCCGATACACTGGTTTGTTCTACTTCGACTCGTCCTTTCGACCGGTTCCATTGGAGCAGCACTTCATCGGTATTCGGGGCAAACCCGGGAGTCAACAATCGAAAAGGAACCTTGACCGTGTCACGTTCGAGAAGGTATCAGAGCTGGTTTCCCAGGGACATCAAGTTATGGTATTTGTTCACGCACGCAAAGAAACAGTTAGCGCGGCGCTCGCTCTTAAAGATGCTGCTACCCAAGAGGCTACACTAGATGATTATAGCTGTCAAGATCATCCACGATGGGACATCTTCCGCAGGAACATTGGCGAGTCACAAAACAAGGAGATGAAGCAACTTTTCGACGACGGCTTCGGTATTCATCACGCTGGGATGTTGAGATCTGATCGTAACATAATGGAAAGGATGTTTCAGGAGAGAGCAATCAAGGTGAAACAGTCAGTAATGATTTCGACATCCATTGATGTTGCTGAAGGTTTTGTGTTGTACTGCCACTTTGGCGTGGGGAGTTAACCTACCTGCGCACGCAGGTGCGTGTTGAATCAAACATACTAGATGTACACCCACAAATATGCCGTAGTCGTCATCAAGGGCACGCAACTATACGATAGCGGCAAAGGTTCATTCGTGGACCTTCCTATCTTGGATGTCCTACAAATTTTCGGTCGCGCTGGACGACCTGGGCTGGAAAGCAGTGGTGAAGGGTATATCTGCACAACGCATGATAAGCTTACGCACTTCCTTGATGCTGTTGCTTCGCAGGCGAGCAGATCTATCATTGCGACTGTTGAGCGTACTGATCAAAAAATCGTAGAATCCGATTGAATCACAGTTAGTCTGCGTCCCCTTCATGTCCGCATCGGATAATCAATTCCGACAGATTCCAACTAGGCATGGTGGACGCATTGAATGGGGAGATCTCCCTCGGAACTGTGGCCAATGTCTCAGAAGGTATACGTTGGCTTGGATATACATATCTTTTCGTGCGAATGCGGAAAAATCCTACACAATATGGTAAGGACATCTTGGGAATCGATGCTATTGCTAACAGTAGGATAGGAATCTCACGAGAAACATTGATCGATGACGCCGGGCTCGTACAACGGCGAACAGAGTTGATCACATCATCAGCACGCAGATTGACAAAGCTGTCCATGATTGACTTTGATGCCGACAATAACACGCTTACTATTAAGAGCGTTGGGAGGATAGCTGCAAAGTACTATATTAGCTATCGATCGATCGAGGTCTTTCAGACGAAATTCAAGCCGCAGATGACCGAGGCGGATGTCTTGGATATGCTCAGCAAGAGCACAGAGGTACGTTACTTCTTCCCAGGTGCATAAATCTTAGCTCCAATGGCGGCACCGTCCCAGTTTGACCAGATTCAAGTCAGAGAGTCTGAGACTGCGGAATTGGAACAGTTGATGAAGTTCATTCCTTGCGATGTTCCGGTGAGTAGACATAGTTGCGGGTGTTCATGAATCTAACGGCAGTCTGAATATAGGGGGGTTCTGACACTAGTCAGGGGAAAGTCAATATACTTTTGCAGGCTTTCATCTCCAAACTTCCCATTCAAGACTTTGCGCTGGTTTCAGACACCGCATACGTGGCTCAGAATGGTGGACGTATCCTACGAGCTCTACTCGAGATTGCTATCAGCCAGAAATGGGCCAATGCAACGACCACACTTATGGGGATGAGTAAAGCCGTCGAAAAACGAATGTGGCCTTATGAAGAGCCGCTGAGACAATTCAATTTGAAGGCGGAGATCCTACACGGTCTTGACGAGTCGCATACGGAGTATCACCCCGCAGAGCTCGCTACGATGACGGCCGCCGAATTAGGAAATCTAATCCGTTTGAATGAATATCAAGGTCGAGCTTTGCTCACTGCCGCCAAGCAGTTCCCTTTCCTTGAACTGGCTTATTCACTACGCCCGCTGGGACCCGATACATTGAAGGTCATCGTCAATGTGACTCGTGCCTTTGAATGGAAGCCCAAAGTGCATGGATCCGTCGAACCATTTTGGATATGGGTTGAAGACCACGAAGGGCATACAATTCTGCAGTTGACGGAGATCTTCTTCCAGGAATCAACAGACGCCCTGGACGTGGAGTTTGTGGTCTCAATGGACACCCTACCGCCATCGATTACCATTCAAGTCGTCTCTGACAAGTGGTTAGGAGCAGATAATGAACTGCCTGTGCAACTGGACAATATATGCATGCCCATTGCTTGCAATTCCCATGTCGGACGCGTAGACGTTGGTTTTCTTCCTCTTTCCTCAATCCGCCTTCCCCGGCTAGAAAATTGCCTTTCTCACCTTCGCGAATTCAACGCCATACAAACCCAGGTGTTCTGGGGTCTTGTGAACACAAAATTGAATGTCCTTGTTGTCGCGCCCGCCAGTTGTGGAAAGTCTTTTCTGGCATACATAGCCATTTGGTACGAAAAAGCTTTATTTTTCCTGCTCAGTGATGTAAACGATGTCCAGGAAAACACTGCTTAAGTCAACCTCACCGGCCTGGGCCCTTATTGTTGTTCCGAATGGTAGCGCGGCATCAAAAACAGTCTCAGAGCTACGCTTTACATCAGGTGCAATGGGCATCGGATTGGAGCACTCGACTGGGACAAACTTGTTCAGCTCATCTAATAGAAGACTCGTAAAGGTGATCACCGCTACAAATCTTCTCAAGAGCTTCAACCCCAGTGATTCAGCTGCCATTCCGAGCTATCCTAAAGTCATTCTATATGAGAATCTAGAGCAGATGGATGCTTCCTACGAGCTTGGTATCACTCTGCTGAAACACGCAACAGAACGTTTTCCAAGTCGCAGGATAGGTCTCGCGAGGTCGCTCATCGATCCTACAGACCTGGCATCGTGGTTAGACGTCCAACCAATGGGACTTCACAGCTTCCTACCCAAGGATCGCGAGCAGCCGCTGACATGCTCCATTCAACCATACACAATCTCGTACTCGAGCGCTCTTTATAA
Source organism: Leccinellum albellum (assembly GCA_038090015.1). Lineage (NCBI taxonomy): Eukaryota > Fungi > Basidiomycota > Agaricomycetes > Boletales > Boletaceae > Leccinellum > Leccinellum albellum. The sequence continues at coordinate 10,477 of JBBPLX010000170.1, read as the reverse complement.
GGCCCTCGCGAAGCCTGTCTATACGGTTATCCGGAGCATCCATACGGGCGATTCTGGCATCGTGTTTGTCCCTTCTCGCGGGCACTGCGCAAATGTCGCACAGGATTTGATCACGCAATGCGTGTTGGTCTCGACCTCCGAGAGGGGGTTCCTCCCAGAATCGGTTTCCCAGGGTTATATCGAAGACCACCTCGCGAGTGTACAGGACCCGACGCTGATTGATTTTGTGTCGCGGGGCGTCGGGGTGTTTCATCACGGCATCTCGAAATCGGATCGCCATCTGATTCTCAAGCTCTTCGCAGAGGGAATCATTAGACTCTTGATCGTGCCGCATGAAACCTGCTGGAGTCTTCCAGTGCGCGCGGAGGTCGTCGTGGTCATGGGCACCCAGTATATACAGTTTGGTGATGATCCTGGCAAGTCTTCGCGACGGGTGAGGGACTACACGATCCTGGACGTTGTGCAGATGCAAAGTCGTGCTGTCCAACAAAGCAGAGCTGGGCACTTTGTGCTGTTTTGTCCTGCGGAAGGGGTGGAGATGTTCAACAAGTTCCTCAACGAAGACGGATTGCCGCTAGAGTCACAGTTGTTGGAGACGGACGTTTTAGAAAAGTGGTATGAGGAGCGGAGAAAGGACGGGACTATAGGTAGCAAGCAGGACGGGGTGGATGCGCTTTCCTTTACGTACCTTGCTCGGCGGATCAGGAAGAACGCAACCTATTACGACCACCACCCCGATACTCCTGAAGGGGAAGCACTGTCAGGCATAGTGAACAGGTTTTGATGTAATTCGCGAAGACGACGTTGTTCGTGTATGCCACACACTAGGCACATTTCACAGCTCTCTGATGAGCCTCTGATGAAAGCACTACTTAATTTACAGATTCGAATCTAGATCTATTCTAAGCAAGATACTTGGCCAGGCCCTGAAGACGTTCTCCAGCTTTTCTAAGCGTATCCAGATCTTTGCAGAAGGCAAAGCGGGCATAGTTCTCGCCAATGTTGCGGTGCTCATCGCAATAGAACTAAAATGGTCAACTACGTGATCAAGGACGGACATGGCAGATTACCCACCTCGCTGACAGGAATGGTAGATACGCCAATTTCCATGGCTATGAACCAACAGGCCCTGACAAAGACGATAAGCAAACCAGATGACAAAGTGGAAAACGCGACATACCTGAAGTCTCTCCCACGACCTTTGACGGATTCCGGGAATGGGTAATCTTCCGGGAACTTGACTTTGGAAATGTCCTGTAACGCAACAAAGTCAAAGAGGCCTCGCTGACTGTGTTTACGACCCTCACCACCAACACAAAGTATGTGCCTTCTGGCAGACTATATTTCAAGCCGACCTTATCGAACGCGGAGAGAAGAAGGTCACGCCTCTCCTGGTATTCTGCGAGTTGTTTCTCAAAGAATCCATGAGACGGCGCTTGTTCAAGGCCGGTTGCCACGGCTTCCTGTAAAGGTGAATTGGTACAAAACACGATACGGGTACAGACAGCAAGAGTGGGTTTAATGATGTATTCGGGGCCGACGAGCCAGCCAACACGCCAACCTGTGGCGGCGAAAGACTCTGGAGTACAAAAGTAGAATCGAGCACATCAGGAGAAATACACTCTTTGCGGACTCACTGCCAGCTGAGAAGACTGTGACGGTCCTGTCCCACATGCCAGGGAGATTCGCGATGCGAACGTGTTCCTTTCCCTCATAGACAAGGCAGTCGTACTGTTCGAGAGAAGATCAACGACGAGGAGGGACACCAGAGGGGCTCTGCGCACCACTTCGTCCGACATTACGAGAAGGTTGAACTCTTCTGCCATTGCAGCAATTTTTTCGAGTTCTTCCCTAGAGAAAACCTTGCCGACGGGATTGTGGGGGGTATTCACGATGATCATCTTAGTTCGCGGGGTGATGGCTCGGCTGTAAGTAAGCTGGTCAGACAGGAATGTGAATGACAAGGTACGAAATGAACATGCCGCAGCTCGTTGAAGTCGATCCTCCACTCGCTGCTGTTGGGTTTCTCGGCAGATAGGTCGGGATGGAGAGGAACATAGACAGGTTTTCCACCGTTGAAGGTAATGGAAGGAAGATACTGATCGAAGAAAGGCTCGAACATGATGACCTCATCACCCTGCTCCAAGAAAGCGGTGAATACACAGTATTGACCTGGGGGACGATAAATCAGTTGGCAAAATGTTACATCGGAGGTGGCACCTTCGTTGGCACCGCTAGTGACGATGATTTCGGTCTCTACATCAAGGGACCTATTGTTGAAAGCAGGTTCGTAGAATTTCTTGATTGCTTCACGCAAGCGTATGCGCCCCTTTGGATGAGAGTAGTGGTTGGCCATCGTCTCCGAGAGGGCCTGATTGGCAGCATCGGTGACCCAAGGAGGAGGGGCAAAGTTCATGTAACCTTGACCAAGATTGATGCAGTCGCGGGGAAGGTTTGCGGCGCTGGAGAGAGATAATGAGTAAGGACAGTATGTACGGAATGAGGAGCAAGCAACATACTTGAAGATAGACCAGACATCCTGGGCCAAGGCACGCCCCTCGAGGAGGCGGGTAGAGAAAGGGATGAGATTGTTGCGGACGCCGTTCGGGAGAGCGGGAGAGATCATTGTTGGCTTGGACTGGGATTGATCGGGGAGGGAAACAGTAGACATTGTCGGACCACCGAGTTTAAGTAGGCGATGCGCTGATATCCGAGATAGTGATGATATTAATTGAGAGGGCAGGGTCATCAAAGCCGCTGCACTGACCTCGTCGGATAAGCAACGAGTAGACTAGTCCCGGGTCTATGAGGCGAAGCTACTATTCGGGTCGATAATCGGGTTTCCCCTTTTGGCTCTATCTATGTTTAGCATTTTATTCCCACGTAGTTGATTCTCATCGTTGGTGTCCCAACTTGGCATTTTCTCGACGCGCTCATGTCAACTCAGTACGTCTTTTGCATCTGCTTGACCTTTTCTGCCTCACAACTTCCGGCAGCTCGGCGTCTTCAGACATTCACTCTCCACCCAACGTCGTATCTCCTCCAGAGAGCGACGAGGAGGAAGTTTTCACGTATCCTGCCCACGACGAAAATGACACCAACGAACGTGACGACGTCGAAGAGTTTGTCTATCCCGACGACCACGTGGATGCCATAGTGCATAAAGATTCCCCTGTAGGTTCACCGGAACATACCCTCGATACTCAGCTGCCTCCGGACTCCGTTGTCGAATCACCTCCCTTGGACCAGACTGTTCTTTCGTCTCCATCTCCAATTCATCCCTCACCCGCCCAGCTCGAGGCCTTGTCCGCTGCTGCTTCTCAGGGTGACCTCGTCCTGCTGAAAAAGCTGTTTGCTACAGCACTCCAGGGTGGCGAACTCGAGGCATTCACCCTAGCAAACGACGCTTCATCACGTACGGGTTTCACCCCACTCCATGCAGCTGCTAGTCGCGGGTATCTCGACATTGTCAAATGGCGTCAGTCATTCTTTTTCAATCTTGCACGCTAACTCTGATCATGTCCTACTAGTCATCGAAGACTGTGGTGCGATGCCAGACTTGGAAGACCGCGAAGGAGAGGTCAGTCTACCTTTGTTTACCTTGTTTTTTTTTTTTTTGAACTATTGCATAGACTGCTCTGCACAAAGCAGCACTGAATGGTCACATGTCAATCGTCCAACATTTGTTGACGAACAAAGCAGATGTTCATGCGCGTGATGCAGATGGGTGGACTGCCCTGCATAATGCTTGCTCAAAGGTAACCTCTCCTCCGCGTCATACACGGGAGTCTCCCTTCACTCTCTTTCCAGGGATATCTGGACATCGTACGGTGGCTATGTGAAAGCGGCGGCGCTGCGAATACAATATGCGAAATACGTGGCGTTGACCTCCGTAACAAAGGAGGTTGGACACCCCTCAGTAGGTCGTCTCTTATTTGCCCCACTTGATTCTTAATGACCCTCTATAGTGAATGCCGCTTCCAAAGGGCATTTGCCGGTCGTGACGTATCTGTTGTCCAAACAAGCTGCAGACCCGCTGGTACGAAACAATTGGGGCGAGACTGCATACGATGTTGCTGCTTCCGTTTTCGAAGTGTGGATTTGCGAGGTATCACACATGCAACTTTGGTGTCTTACTCCCTTATACACTCTTTCAGGTCCTGCAAAAAGCCGAGGTAGAGCGGTGGCGCGCTACGACTGCAGCATACAATCCACTGTGTGTGCATACGACCGTACCCTTGGTCATGTACGAGAATCAACATCTTGATAATCGTTTGAAGACACTCGCAGTTTCTGGAGGACGGCCCAAGTTTTCTGCATCTGGTCTTGGAAGGCATGGTCATCCTGCACCCTTCGAACTGAAGCTGTCCCTTGCCAACGAAAATATGGGGGCTAAAACGATGGCCTTGTTGCATCGTATTGATGTACAGCTTCCCCTTACATCCGATCCATATATGTTGCCCGATGTTTCCCGCATGGACGCCCCCATATTTGAAGGTGCTGAGCGAAGTCACTTCTGGTTGTAAGTGTTTTGCTTGCTGGCTGCATACTCATGTAAAGTAAGTAATTTAACAGATCGGATTGGGTTATTGACGACACCCACCCTGGAGTGAGCCCCGACAGTGGCTGGCAGTATGCAAATAGTTTTAGCGCCTTAGATGAGGCTTGGTCACCGGAACCCCCACTACAGCTTGTACGCCTTTTATCCGGCGCTGGAGCCGTGACAGCCGGCTTGTCTTCCCCGTCACGAAACCATGGGCGTGCAAATAGTAGCAGTTCCTCGTCTTCTCTGTCCTTGCGCACAAACACGTGGGTACGCCGCAGACGCTGGGTCCGCGTCATGCGCCGTAATCCTTTCCCTCCCCTTCCTTTCATGGAACCTGACGGTGCGATGTACGACCTTGCCCATGATGGATCTCTGATCCCGCGCGTAAGCGATTCCGAGAGCGCAGAGGGACACGAAGAGGGGCAGGAACTTGGGGCAATGCGTCCCAATAGGTTATCTTCTGCACAAGATTACGTGGCACGTTCACGCTATCTTGTCGGTAATCATTTAGAGAACAATGAGGAAGCTCCCTCTGTCGCCGAAACCCGTCGCGCAATCGCCAAACTTGAACGGGCGACGAGTGAACTCAGGCGGGGAATTCTAGGCCAGTCTCCCCTGCTAGTCACATGGTCTTGCTCATGAGTTCAACAGGTGACGACGACAGGGAACGAAAAACGCAGGCTGAGGTCTTATTAAACGCGTATGGCAGAGAGCTAGAACGACGTCGACTTTTGGCGGGCGCTCAAGGTTTTCTGAGCACCGGCCCTGACGAGGAATTTGATGACGATGAAGAGGAAGAAGACGACGACCACGAGGTTTTCCACTATCCGGGATACTCTCCTCTCATGATCCATACATCACCTGTCAGATCCATGTCAACGGAACACTCATCCCGTCCGGCGTTTGCGCGAGATCTTACGCCCGACTTGTCTCAAGCTCCCGAGTTCCGAGTCCCCACTCGTGAAGCCCCCCAGAAGATGACCGCTCCAATTCATACAGAGTGGGAACGGGATGACGCGGTACAGGCCTGTAACGACTGCCAGCGGCGTTTTAATTTTATTTTGAGAAGAGTGAGTTCCTTATCAGCTGACTCATCACCGAATCCTGAAAAAAATTTTCGCTGAATCTTGCTAGCATGTAAGTTACCTCCTTATGATTAATGTTCCTACCTAACTTTGATCTATAGCATTGTCGAAGATGCGGTCGCATATTCTGTGACCGATGTTCTTGTCACAGAGTTGCCCTCACCCCAAGTGAAATCGTGCAAGATCCGTCTTCTCCCGTAACCACTGCGACTTCCTCGTCTCAGCGTGTTTGCCAATCTTGCTTCGACCAACGTAGTGCGGCAAGAGGAACTTCTGCCGTGGAGCGCATCGTGATTGATCGGGAAAGGTTGATGGCCCCTGGTCAGCTCACGCGACAAAATTCTAGCTCACAATTAAGCGACCTGGCAGAGTAAGCCTAATTACCTTTTTCTATAATCGGTATTTAGCTTAGTTCCCGCAGCTGTCCTGTTTGTGGAATCAATCTTTCGGCTCTGGAGGGTCCAGAGCACCAGGAGATCCACGTCAAGGGCTGTCTGGATGGTGGGACTGGTTCTGCTCCCCAGACTGTCAAGTATCTTGTGTATGAACTCCCAGCTGAAAGTGCCCTAATCGGGGTTGAATGTAAGTCCCTTCGTAATGACATGACTTCTCCACTCATGTCACCTAGGTGTCATCTGCCTCGAAGAATTTACTAAAGGTTCCGTAGTTGCACGACTAAGCTGCTTCTGTAGTTTCCACAGCGGTGAGATCCCTGTGTCCCTCCAAACGACGAACACGATTCATGTCGACCCACAGCATGCTTGTCGTCTTGGCTGCAACGTGGTCGCAACTGTCCCGTGCATACACGTTGATCATGTTGGTTCCATAACGATACGAATACCTCCCGTCACCGTTTCTTGTCTCCCCCCTCCCATCGATTACTATTTGTACATGAACGTGCAAGATACACTATGGAATACATGGCTATACATGCTACTGTCAATCACCGTCTCGCGGTTCGTAGAAAGTACTATAACGTATCCGATTCTCATCCACTCGTATAATGTTTGACAAATCTTCTACGTCCGGAGGAACGATATCTTGGCCTTTGATCCCGTCGTCCTGATCATCCTCAAACCAAGTGGAAGGGTCGTCATCGTCTGAAGCATCCTCGTCCATATCCTCGAGATCAGAGTCGGTTGGTTTGTAGTTCCTACGAATCGCTTCAGAATGATTGTTTGAGAATGCATGCAGCGGATACCGACATGAAAGTCCATATACGAGCCTCCATTTCCTGCCTGGATAGTATTTCCCCTCTGACTGGCAAACCGATGCGTCTTTTTTTGTCATCCGAGCGTTGTTGCCTCTCCAGGTCGATAGCATGCGCGCGCTGTTCTAGCTCCATCGCTTCTTGTAGACTGAGGGATCCTACCTGGTAGTTCGCACCGTTGGACGGTAATGGGGCCTGACACGACGAACTTGGGTTACTCGGATCCTGCATCCGCAGTCGCATGGACGTACATATCGGGACAATGCCCTTTGTTTAGCGTCGATGACACGAGGCTCCGGCTGTATGTCGATGGGCATGACCTCATCCGAATTGATGTTTGCGTGCTTGAGGCCGTTGCGAATCTCTTCGATGCCTTCAAGCTCTAGCAACCGAGATTCTATAGCTGTCTGCTCGACCGAGAGCCGTTGCACGAGGGCAGAAGTGGAAACGATCCTGTCAAAGCGCAGGGAACGTGCGTATGCGCCACGGTCAGTCTGAGATGATTGATGGGGAGTCACGGTCCGGACGGGGCGGAGCCTGGCGCATATATACGGATGAAATAGACCTACGAAGAAGAAAGGAGTCGTTCGTTGCGATTATGGTGGTCGTGCAATTCCCTCGCTGACATCTCAGAGATGGGCTTCGACCTGGGCCTTGGAGTTGCCCTGAAACCTGGTGGAATGGTAGGTTTTCTGGGACGGGTTGGGGAGGTCGGGGACTGGGGGCTGCTGGCTCTCATAGGGCCCATATTACGAGAGGGAGGGGGAGTAAAGCGGAACAACAGGGAATATGTGACTGGCGAACGACAGGACCGGCAGCACTCGTGATTGGCCCTTTATACAGACCTGGATTTACCGCTTTCGGACAGTCGGTCTGAACCATGCTCACTAGGAACTACTCGTTCAAGACTACAAAGCTTGCGAGAATAATGGTACACTTTGTCTTCCGGGCTACGGATTTCTCTTCCCGAACTCATCAAGTAGTACTCTTACATGAACATGTCCCTCTGAGAAGAGAACATTGAGCGTTCTTGTCTGACAGAGGATAATTAGATACGCACCGCTCCCGGGGGCATGAATTCGTCATTATCAGGTTCTTGCGTGTTGGATCCTCCCCTACGCGGCCATCCGCCAAACGTGGGTCTCGATGGGTTGTTAGGGTTTGGTCCTACAGGGTCGAAACGAGCTCCAGGAGGCGCTCCTAAAGGAGGAAGGTACCCATCCCCACCCCAAGGGCCTCTTGGATAGTCCTGTCCGAATCCTCGAGAGCGAAATAAGGGGTGATCGGGACCAACATACATCCCATCTCCTCCAAACAAGGAGGGAGGCGCAAACGCAGATCCGAAGGGATCTAAATCCTGCCTTCCAACTTCCAACGGATTGTGAGGACGCGGGATGGAGGGATAGCTACCCTGGGGGAAAAGAGGGCTGACAGGTCTTGGGCGGCGAGGAGCTACATCAGCTAGAGGATTGACGGGGGCTGCACTCGTAGAAGCCTCTGCAGTCTCTTCTACATAGCCCTCTTTCCTGAGTCCAGGCACAAGCTTCTGAATGACTTTGAGCTTCAGCTGTGACACAAAGTCCGCGATACGATTTGAGGATATGAAGCCGTGAACGAGGAGCTGTGCGCCTGGTTCGGCGGCATCATAAGGATAGAACGAGGGCGAAGTGAAATCATTGGTAGATATATCCAACGAAGCAGATTTATCGCTCTGAAATAACGTCAACCGCAGCACACGCAGGGATTACTACAGCAGCGTACTTCAAGGGCGATAGCGTTAATTAGGGTGCGTTGGCCGAGTCTCACTATTTTCACGAGAAACTCAAGGCTGCTCTGCTCATGTCTGTACCTCAAAGCATGGTCTGTAAATCCATTGGCGTTCCAATCTTCAGGTAGAACATTGTTCTCAAAGGTTCTCGCCGACGATGTATCGTTGATTGCGATGAGGCGGAATCCGAGCGTAGTGAATATCGTATGGACGAGAGCTGCCAATCCATCATGTGCAGAGGAAAGGCGCTTGTTAGTGGGTGGAAGGACGGTAGTAAGGTGTGTAGCGAGTGCAGCTGGGTCGAGAATGTCGTTCGCCATTTGCAACGACTGAGTGACGCAGCTTGATATTTACGTAAGTAATGTTACCCCGCACAGCTTAGTCAAGGGCTTGGAATCCTAATAAGGCCAAATAATACCTTTTTCAGTGCCACTACAACGCTTTTACCACTCCAGCTCTTTTTCCATGGCACGCAGGGAGAGGTCATATTCTCCAGACAGGTCAAATAAAAGGGTAAGACCATCTCATCGTTCACCTCGGTCCCCTTCGCCGACTAGGCGGAATACCCAAAGAACCAGCAGGAGATACGACGACGAGAGAGACAGAGACAGAGACAGGGATAGAGACAGGGACAGGGATAGAGACAGAGACAGGGCGAGAGACAGAGACAGAGAACGCTACCGGGATGATCGTTACCGCGATGATCGACGAAGAGACGGGCATCGAAGTGATAGAAGGGATGACCGCCGTGACGAAAGGCGCTCCCGCTCACCTGATCGTAGGGACCGTGAACGTCGACCTCTTTCGCCAGTCGCAACAAAGGCCACTTCCGAGACTACCCTCACGCCTCCTCCGGCACCAGAGGACGAGAAATTGAAGGCGAAACGGGCGAAACTCGAGGCTTGGAAGAAGGAACGGGAAGCCAAGAAAGCACTTGATGAGGCGAAAGCAAAGGCTATGGCACTTGCTGGCAAGTCTGCACCAGGTTAGTCTTCGTGCCAAATTGTATGCTTGGGGAGATTTCACATCACTTGATCTTGCCCTCTAGCACCTCCGGCTCCTTTGTCTGCGAAACCCGGAACGTCACTGAACCGTGCGGCTTTGACTGGTCTTGGACTGAAAGGCCTTCCATTGAAACCGGAAGTCTTGAAGGCGTCAAAAGCCGCCGCGGCTGTAATGGACGACTCTGTAGAGACCAAACGCAAGCTAGAAACTCTTGGTGACATGCCCGCTGTCGATATGACCATGGCTGATGGAGAAGCCAGTGTCGGTGACCTTGAAGTAGACGACGATGACGAGGAAGCAAATCGAATGGACCAGGCGCTAAAGAACAAAGCTGCGGACGCCATGGACGAGGAAGAGGATGTTGACCCTCTTGATGCCTTCATGAGCGGTGTAAAGGAGGAAGTGAGGAAAGTCAACGAGGAAGACATGCAGAAAATGCACGACAGCAATGACTCCTCCCGTGCTCGGCTTGACGATGGCATGGTCGAAGACGGTGGCGAAGAAGTCGTGGAGCCAGTTATTGAAGACGAACTCGATGCTACAGAATTGAACCCGGAAGACATTCTTGCACTGGCTGCCAAGAAGGCCAAGAAGAAGGATATCGCGGCCGTCGACCACTCACGCGTCAAGTATGAACCTTTCAGGAAGGAATTCTACGCCCCTCCGCCGGATATTGCTGCTATGACTGACGAAGAAGCCGACCTCCTAAGACTCGAGCTGGATGGGATCAAGATTCGTGGGGTCGACTGCCCTCGCCCTGTTACAAAATGGAGCCATTTTGGTCTCCCTGCAAGCTGGTACGCGCATGCTTACCCTCAAGTATAGCGTAACTCATATTGCCCAACAGTCTGGATGTTATTAAA